>APFE030148922.1:34307-98812 GCA_000404065.3 Pinus taeda
CCCCCACCGGGGAACCGCTAGCCCCCGGATGCCCCAACCGGGGGGGATCTCGCCCCCCCCCCCTGGACCAATCTAAAGGACTTAGTCTTAATTTTTGGGCAGAAGCAATTAACTGTGCAAATTGCATAGCAAATTGCACTCCTACTAAGGTTTTAAATAATATCACTCCAGAAGAAGCATGGAGCTCAATTAAATCATATGTAAGTCACTTTCGTATTTTTGGAAGTGAAACATGGGCCCATATTCCAAATGAGAAACATAAAGCTTAAGAGCCTAAGTGGGTAAGTCTCTTATCATTCTTATTCTTTATGTTGATGATCTTATCCTTACTGGTAGTGATCCCAACCTTATAAACCATGTGAAGTCCAGCTTTAAAAAGAAGTTTGAAATGACAGACTTGGGACACTTACATTATTTTCTTGGTCTTCAAGTCTTGCAATCGAAGGAAGGTATTTCCCTTTCCCAGTCCAAGTATGTTTGTGATCTTCTATGCCACTTTCACATGGAAAGTTGTAAGCCAACCCCTTCTCCCTTTTAGTTTGGCGCCAAACTTTCAGCCACGTGTACTTCCCCTGAAGTTGATGCTACCTTATACCGCCAGCTTGTAGGAAAACTTTTGTATCTGACCCATACACATCCGGACCATTCCTTTGTTGATGGCCTTATTTCTTGGTTTATGCAAAACCCACATGAAATTCATTGGAAAGCAACTAAAAAAATACTTCGTTATGTTCGAGGTACAATTCAGTTTGGGATTCATTACAATGCAGAAACATCTCCTCTATTGGTTGGTTTCATTGATTCCTATTGGGCTAGTGACCCTGATGATCAGAAGTCTATTGTAGGTTATGTCTTCACTCTTGGTTCTGGACCTATGACATGGAATTGCGAGAAACAAAGTGTCATTTCTCTTTCTTCAGCAGAAGAAGAGTATCGTGGCACCGTAGAAGCTAGTAAGGAAGCCTTATGGCTTCATCAGATCTTGTCAAAATTTGGCTTTCAGCAGCAGCATTCGAATACACTTTGATATGATAATCAAAGTGTCATTCAACTACGAAAATATCCAGTCCAACATCAACACAACAAACACATTAAACTACACATGCACTTCATCAAAAAGCTCATTCATGAACATGTTCTTGAAGTGCAATATTGTTCCACCGATGATCAAGTTGCAAACATATTTACAAAGGCTCTCACAGAGGCGAAGTTTACTAAACCTTGATTTATGGTTGGAGTTCAGGAAGTTGTCGCTAAGGGGGGATAGGTTCTAATGCCTCCTTCCTTCTCCTATTGTGTCATATTTGTACATCCTTCAATCCTATCCAAGTTGTTCTTAAGGGGGGATGTTAGGATATTCCGACACATAGGAAATAGTTAAGTATAACTTGGTCTAGTGTAGAGTTAGGTAAAGTGTGTTTCTTTACTATGTACATTTGTAACTTATAATCTGACAGTCACGATATGTTCTAGAAATGAAGAGATCTGACGGTTTATTCTCTCCTCGATATTACTGACACTTGATTTGTGGCTTAACACCTGATTGGTCCATGATCTCTATTTAAAGAGTATGGAGGGTCATTTGTAGGGTGACTGTTCATGAGAGAAGCTTATGTAAATTTATTTATTTTATTAATAAATTGCCTGAAGTGGCCATGTTGGCTCAGGTCGTGGACTGTTTCCCTCTTTTAGGGTTTTAACCACGTCAAGAATACCGATGTATTGATTTTTGATCTATTTGTGAGCAGTGTCTTTTGGTGTTCTATCTGAGGAACTTACCCTGTAAATTCCTACAAAAAATAAATTGGAGTTCCAAATAAATATATATAAAAGTAAACTATAAAAATAGTAAGAATAAATAAGGTTAATAAAAAATAAAAAAGAATACAATAAGAAAGATTTAAATTAAGTAAAACTTGAAATAAAAGTTAGTATGTTGACACATGGAATGTGTGCATGTAGATCCCCTCTCCATTTTTGGAACTTTTTGGTCTATTTAATGGACAATGAGGAGGATGAGATTCATCCATTATTTTGGAAGAAAAGTGTTGTGAGACAAAAATTCCCTTATAGTAGTACGTTGATTGAGGGCTTAGGGGTGGGCAACTGTATAAAGATTATATGCAACTGAGCCTATGGTTAGGTGGATATTCATCCCCAAAAATTTGTTGTTGTTAGCAGGATTCAAATAACGTTCAACTCTAGAGTCACAAGTAAGAAATACCGTCGCTACAGGTAAGTCGACTCTGCTCATATTTCTCGAAATTCTATGCTCATTGGTTGAATAGTTGGGTGTTGATTATTAATCGCGTAAATTTATGTAATTAGTTGCATATTTAATTATGGGTCGTTACATCCTGCACCTCCACCTATAGGGAAAGATTCCCTAAATTTTGGCCACTAGTATACCTTCGTCTCATGGGGGAGTAGAGTCTTTAGCTTCTTGATAATTGGTCATTAGTACCGAGAACTATGCAGGTCGGGTAGCCCCACATAGTACCGCATGCACTAGGACCTAAGCGAAACCCTCTCTGAATCAAGTCTTTGGAATGCTCGAGTAATCTTTTCCGTGATATGGTGAAGTATTTTAAGCACTCTAAAAGACAACTTCTATGTTTCAATGTAGCATAACCATAGCAGATTATGGGATGCCTACCCCCCATGAACGTAACCTGAACTATAAATTCTTTTGTGCCCCCTGTGGCGAATTTAATGTGTTCAATGTTATGTTTTCTTTTAAGGAGTCTTACTTCACTTATGGTGTGAAAATGTAAGAAAAAATAAACTAAGTACAAAATCTCTTCAAATTGGATGCCCTTGTACAAATCTTAGAGAAGCTTAGTGTGTGAGGAGTTTAGTGTGTGCAAGTGAACATGTGAGCATAAAAAATGTGAGGTAATGTGGACATGTGTTGGTCCTTTACAAATCTCCTAATTATTCTATGTTTGGATTGTTCCTTGCAAGAAAATAAATCATGTGTGGATGATGGGCCACTTACTTCTTTCCTAATTATCCAATGTGATCATATAGGGGGATTGAAAAACTAAGTGCATTAAGCAAGGTTTCATATGCAAGCCTAGGATCGTATGAAAGATGCAAGGGAAGCAAGGGATACTCCATTTCTTTAATAACACTTGTTCCTAGTCCCAAAAATAAATGAAATAAAAAAGTTTTGGTTAGTAAAACAAGATATGTGGATAATGGGCCACTTACTCTTTACTAATTAAGATATGTAAGGAATGAAAATTAAAAGTAAATATTATGTAATTACTCTACTAATAATGATTAATAATGCAACTAGGCAATCTAAATTAACTGTAAAAAATGTGCACAAGTGGAGGAAATTCACTAAAGGTTGTTTATCACCCGGGAAAGAAAATTACAACGCTTTTTTGAGCTCTCTGTACAACGCACGGGTTTTGATATGCACAAGCGCAGGGATCGCCTGTCTATCTGAATAAAATTCACGCGACCGGCGGAAAAAAGTAAAGAACTGAATATCTCTGCCTGAAAACAAGTCCCAGGGGGCCTGCAAAAAATCCAGAGAACTAACAGAGACCCAATTGAGCAAAAATGCAGAGTTAAAGGTCTTGCAAAAACAACCGTTAGATCAAAGAAAGACAGCTAATGGAGTTGCCACTTTGTTTTTGTGTTTCTGTTTCTATGGAGTACCAAAAACACTTCCCTTGGAGTTGGTTGTTACCTACAAGGAGTCAAGAGACATTTGGTTGTTGTTAATGGGAAACTTAAATAACAAAGCATTGAAACAATGGAAGAAATGCATACATAAACATAAACTAAGAAAAACTATTCTAGATAACACAAAGAACAAATCTTAATAAAGAAAACAAGTCAATAATATTTAGGAAAGGGGCTCCCTTTTCTTACTGCTGAAGTAGAAGAGATACAATAGATAAATTCCAGACACTTGGAGAGACTTGTTTGAGAAATGGTGCTAAAAAATCCTCAACAAGGAATTTTCTTTCTTCAATCTCCTTGCAAGATTCCTCTCTATCTCAAATAAATATGAAGGCTCTCTCAATGGTGAATTCCTCTTCTCTATGAAATGTTGGATTTCTATGGAGCCATTTTATCAACATAACAATGCTTTACTTCTTGTTTTTGGTCTTCCAATGGCCTATTTATATATAATGTTGAATTCATCTTCCCTCTCTTGGTCCATTAATGAGAAAATGACTTTAAAATAGGACACGTGGATCCCCTGGGGGTCTCATATCTCCAAGTTGACCTTGAAATCACATGCCCTTGAATGGTACATGTAAGGGAATCCCAATTCAACTACGTGGTTATCAAAGAAATAGTCGTGTGGTTGCTAATTTCGGCCTTTGGATGAGCCATGTGGGTAGAATTTATAACTGAACCCCTTGGAAAAAATTATTTTTGTATTTAATGATGTTTTCAACTAGAAAACATTCACGTGTACACTTTGTTGGACGATTTTGGGTGTCATCTAGATTGTGCAAATGTGTGTACATTTTTTCCATGTTAACACTAACATGACTTTGGGGATCCCAGTTTGGTATATCGATCCTCTTGCAAACACTCCTAACCATCTCAAACATTATATGGCTTTAACTTCAGTACAACCTGTTCCTACCACCCCTTCCTTTGCTTCATTTCCACATCAACCTTAGTAGGAAGCTACTCCTGTTGCGAAAGAATTTGGTGAGGGGGGGGGGAATCCTAGAAAAAGGGGGGAAGGACAAGGCAACCCAAGCAAAAACCACTCGTAATAAACAACCAAATCCTACTCCTCCATGTTATTTGTGTGATCTTCATATGCATGTCACCAATAATTGTCCTGACCTCCACCATGTTAAGACTGTGGTCTCAAATACTCAACCTAATCCTAATATTATGGACGTGCAAGTCACTTTACCTGAGTCTGCCAAGAAAAATAAATCATTACGTCGAACCACCCTTGTGCTTTGTGTGATATGTGCGTACATTATTCCCATCATTTTCCTTGTCTCCAAGACTTTCACGATACACTCCATGTTCTTCGTGAACTCATTGTCACTCGTAGTGACTCTCCTTCTTCTCTACATGTTGGTTCTGGAAACAATTCTTCGCCAATACAGGAAGCTTCTCAACCCACTATTGTGATTCCTCCTCCTAATGTCAAGATGATGGATAATTCAACACCCATTATCTACATGTCATCAATCATGGGATCGTCTTATTCAGACTCCTTAGGAGTTTCTGAATGTGTGTCTTTAAAACCATCCTCTGAAGGCACTTTAGTCTCAACATCAATGGACCTTAAATCCAATTGTCATCAGTCTACCACAGTAGATGCTACATATGTGAATCATGTATCCCATGATGATGATTGGTGCAACCACCCCTTACTTCGAACCCATGAATTCAAACCACATCCATCTTGTGGCCATTACATTTCCACTCAATGTTTGGCTAAGGAGGCATCCTTTATTGAGATTCGAGGTGAAGTAATTATCCCCAATCCTCATCATGCATCTGGTAGTGTTGAATCTAGTACCACTATTCTTCCCCCTATAGAAGAAATTATAGAGTCTCGTCTCACTTTAGATCCCATTAGCGATGATTCACTTCATCATTCCTCCAGCTTCCATTAACAACCTAGTCCTTTAGACATGGTTGTTGTCCAACGCAAGTGTCGTCTAGGTGAGCATTAGTTAATTATATCCTAAGCCACTCTTTGGTATGGTGACACCATATATGCAAACCTAAAAATCTAGTCCATTTGACTCACATATGCAATACCACATGAGATTGACAATCCACGATTACCTTTTTCCCACTGCATCTATCCATTATTCCCATAAGAAGAAAATGGCGACAATATCTTCAAACCATGTGTAATCATATTATGTATTAAAACATCCATCATAAAGTGTTTAATTCCACTATTCTAAATGCATTTGGCATGTCCATAGCATGCTATAACCATACATATGAAACTGGGGGACAAATATGCCCCTACATCTCCTCATCATCCTTTGGAGGATCTCATGCCATTGGGGTCGAATGATCGAATCCATTATTTGAGCACTTGGAACACAATGCCGCTCCAAAAAATCCTCCAACTAGGCGCATCATTCCCACCTATACCCGATCAGTTCCCCACATCATCATATGTCGGGGGGAAGTATCTCATGCTTGGGGTCATGATGGCTCCCCCAACCACCCTCTCACTTAATTATCATTCTTGGCCTAGACCTCAATGATCTAGGTATGTTTGATTATCCTTTCATTCCTTGGATAGTTTGTCCTACCAACCTCTCCGATGAACCATATACACATCGCATATCATAGATGCTTGATACCATATCCTCGAATATTTTACTCTATGTGATACCACTCTTACCACCTGGTCCCTATGTTTTACTTGGTGGGTGGGGACTATCCTAGACCTTATCTAGTATTTAATTCCTATATTCCTTTATTACCTTGATTCTTCATCAATTACCATTGTTCCAAGAAGCATTAAGGTCATTTTTAGACAAGTAAGGCCACAAACTTGAAAGTCGTAGATCTGGAATCTGACGATCGATTTTTCCTCTACGAGCTCACCAATATTTAGGGCATCCTCCTCTCCAAATTCTCCAATAGCTCAATGTGGCAATGAATTGGAATTGGGGACAAGAAGAAATTTTATAGGAAAAACCCTCATTTTCCCTTCGAGATTACGATCAAACCGTAGCTTGGTTTGACGAACCGTTTGCACTATTGGAAAGCTCTTACCGAGCTTTAGCATTCGTCTCACTTCATTTTTGGTAATTTGAAACTTTGTCGGTAAGCTATTTTTTTATGAAGTCTCACTTTTCCTGCCTATTAAAATTGAATCTCTTCATATGAGTCACTTGTATTCTTTTACCAGTTTGCCTTTGCACTTGTCGACTTATGTGTTGAGTTTCTTCATGAGTAACCACTATATACTCATGTTTTTATGGTCCCCTTTAGGCCTTTCCCATGTGGAAACATCATAGAGTCACCCTTTTTTAGAGAATCACAACTTAGTCATCCCTGCATCCATGCATTCTGTTTAGAGTTCCATTTAGTCTTGTTACATCATAGTATCCCTTTGTGTGTTGCATTCATCCCATCTTGCTCATACTTTTTCCTCCATCTACTTTGATCCATCTTTGAAAATACTTTGTTTAAGTAATCGACCATCCCCTCTGGAATTGTTTAGTCGCTACCAGGTCAACCTTCCGTATTATGCTCTGACAAGGGAAGTCATAATTCCACCGGTCCCCTTATTCCCCCATCATCATCCTTGGTTTCAATCTATATTAGTCACAATACTATGATCCTCGTGGCTTTGTTGAGGAATCCTCATTGCCTCAACTCTGGTGATCCCTCTTTTGTTGACTTCAGCACATCTTTTCCAAGAGAGTGGTCTAGAGGGAGGTGTACCTTGGTTCCAAACTTCATCATTGTTCGGTGCCTCTGATAAAGCAAAGGGAATCATCATTTCCTTTTGGCTTGGTTGTTTCTTGTGTGCTTAACTTCAACTCATTTTTGCACAATTGAGAATCGTACACTTGATGGTCCAGTGATCCAAGAGATTGTCCCAACATTCCCTAGGTGTGTGTGATATGTTCCAAAAATCATGAGGGGGTGTCCCTTCAAGTACCCCCCCACATGTTCAGATGTCAGGAGATCATGATCCAGCCTTAAATGCAGTTCGATTGATTTGACTAGCTCAGTTTTCGCCAATTGCAAATCCCACGGCATGCACCTCTCTTTATGATGATCCATTCACATATTCAAAGTTGTTTCCTGTTCAACAAGGATTCTCTGGTGGTGATCTCCCCTCATATCAGCTTTGGGGACATTATGTCCCATGTACTCTGATCAACATATTTCATTGTACCAATCTTGGCCTTTGTCTTCTTGGAAATTATGTATATGGGACTCATTATATCATTGTACTACTTTTTGGCCCATTGATGCCAACATATTATACATCATGTACTATGTTGCTTAGACGCACATTGTTGGGCACATCATTATTATTTGTACTTGTTGGAAATACTGAGAGGGGGGTGAATAAGTATTTCCTATTAATTTTCACAATTGATTAAATCTTAATTTAAGACAATTCAGAGCATCATTATAAAAGCATAAAACATATCACATGAAGAGAAGTACACAAGGGATTTAGCTTTAACAAGCGTTGTATTATGTAGTATACAATGTACATACAATAATTTCCAGGAGAACCTGGAAGGAAGTGAAATACTCCCTAGAGTTTTCCAGCAATCTAGAAGGAAGCAAAAATGCTCCCTAAAGGTTGGGCTCCCGTACCAGGGATAATGGCCCAAGTACAATCGTTGCTCACTGCTATAGCGATTGCCGCCTCTGCTTCCCACTGATGCTGCTACTGCACACATATTGTTGCTGCCACCACTACTAACTAATGTTCCTGCTGCACACATATTGTTGCTACCCTTTCTTCAACCCTGCCTCTCCTTCTTATGCACCATTGTTGTCACTTACTACCTCTGCCTTGACTGCTACTACAACCGATTCACTGCTCGGCTTTATTGTTCACACATTTTCTTATCAAACTGCTACAAATATTGTTGTACTTGTTGCCCACTATGCACAGTCACTGCTCCCACTATTTCTATTGTTACTACTAATGGAACTCACTACTGCAACTATCTATGCTACCATTCACTGCTTATGCAATCATAGTCATTTCAAATGGCTACATTCATGCAATGTATATATATGTATGTGTGTGTGTCAAGAAGATTGTCATGCATAGGGTTATTGTCCAATGTCATAGCCACACTACTGTGCCAAAATCTGTCTCATTGTCAATAGGTTGTCACATGTCCTTATTCATACTCTACCACTACTATCCACTACTTTTGTTGTTGCCACATTGCCATAGTTTTCTATTGTAACCTCTGCTCCTGTTGCAATGGATCATTGCTCACTCTCTGTCCAAGATACTAAATGCTACACACTCTATCCATTACTTCACTCTACTGCTAGAACTAGCATTCACTCTTTCTTCTGCTACCATCATTGTTGCCATCATAAAATGTCACTACTGCACCAGTATCACTAGTTGCCTCTGCTCTCACTGCTGCACCATTATTGCCACCTTTTTCTTCTACATCTACCTTTAATATCTCTCTTTCCCACATACTATTGTCTATTGCTTGCACACATACTATCACAATTATGCAACAATATCACACCAAAGGAAGGTTGTTTATAGTGTAATACAGAATCTTTGGCCAAACAGCAATATCAAGCAATGAGACAACAAATTATATTGGTGTGTCCCACAGGACTTAAATGACAGCACAAACATTTTACATACTAATAAGCCACACTGATTTCTAAACCAACAGTGTTCAGTGCCCTGGTAAAATAAACCCACACAATTCTCACATTACATAAACTTAAAAAAAAATTCCAACTGGGACCTAGAATTGTACTCATTGATGTAGAGAAGCAGTTACAACTGTGCAAACTATCATGTATGATGAATCATTTCCTATGAAGCTACTTCAATTGTTATTAGGTATTGTTTGTTTGGTGATGAATGTGCCAACAGTTTCAAACCATTGCATTGGATTTTGGTGTTCTTTCACATAAAGCCATGTTGAAAATCCATGCTTGGAGAAAACGAAAGAGGCTCTAGTTGATGCCTCACTCTTCCAAATATTGGCAAAATTCTAGTTGGAGTTTCTTATCAAGTTACTGAAAACTAGGTCCCTCGTGATCCTGAGGAATGATCAAAGTCTGTTTTGAGGAGCCAAAATCCTTTGTACATAGGATGTAGCCTTGGTTCTTTTCAAAATGTTGGTTAGGAAGACCTCAATAGCCTAATGCGGACTTCAAGGGATCCAATCAATAATACAATACAATATCCTTCAAGACTTGTGAATTTTGGCAGAGTATCACATCATCAATGACCTTTTCTCAGACAAGCTCCGAGCAAACCTGAGATTCGAGTTGCATTCAACAAGTTGAGTGTAATTCACTTCCAATCCACAAGCATTCGTCTACAATTACCTGTAATGTATTTTGAATCATCATCCACTAAAACAAACCAAAATAGGAAACCCCCGTCTCACTTCTTTCGATAGTTTACTATTTACAAAAAACATTTGTCTCCTCCAGAATTTCTAGATTGCCTTCAAAATCACAATCTTAGTTGTTGATCGTCCCAGAACTTGATTACACGCTTTGCCTGCTATTGAACTAGAAAGTTTTGTCCCGCACCGTGGACTCACTTTTTCTTTATACCAACGTGTGCCCAAAAATGCAAATGTTAGGTCCTGATCAGTGCACATTCAAGGTGGCAAGCCAGCATTCAAATATCTGATGACTATTGTTGAGAATGTACAAGACCACAAGCTCAACGTCTAAAACAGCTACTCTAGATTAGTGCCTTCAACAGGTCGATCAGCCCAAAAAAGAAATCCCTACATAGATTTTATCACAAATCAAGCAAAAGAACCAACCAGAAACATAGAATTTCAAGCCCATAAAATTTTAGCCTCCCATAGAAGATTAAACGTAAATTCCCTTGGCCTCAGACTTAGAAAGATAGATGTCTGCCCTGCAAGAGAAATGCAATCCTGACCCCATGCCGAAACAAAATAACAAACTCGAAACCAAATCATGCCGCAAGGAAAACACTTCACCTCTTCACTTGTCCTTTGGAGAGATATTTGATGTGTTTATATAGTTTCATGCTTAAATATTTGAGGCCAACGTGTGGCTTTGAGTGGAATCCAAATTTAATATTTTTTTTTATTCTTTTTATTTAAGCGGGAGGCCCACTTGATAATTTAATTTAATTTGAAACCCTTCATCAAATTACTCTAGTCATAGCCCTTAATTTTAAATTTGATTTTGGGGCCCACTTTGATTTCATTGCCATATAACCTTATGATGCCACCTTAGTTTCCCTTGGGGTTTTGGATCCTAAAATGGGGTTTTGACTTTGATTCACCATATCTCACAAACCGTGAGGGCCCACAAAACATTCATCATACCACTAAAAACAGCTCAACGAGAAGAATTTGATGGTGAGGGTCTTCGAGGAAAGCACATTGATTTGTTTCTCCAAAAATGCCAATGAAAGACGAGTCTCTTCATCGTCCAAGGAACTCAAACCCTAGGGCTAGGGTTTCGTTTCTACAACCTCTCATATGCCTGATATGTGCACCTACTCTTTCTTTGACATAAATGACATACTGCACACCTATGCAATCATCCTGCAACGACTCTCTTTTTGACATCAATGGCAACATGTTCAACAATCTCCCTCTTTGTCATTGATGTCAACACACCAAGCATACAAGGTATGTTGCATATTGCATCTCTCTCTCTCTCCCCCTGGACTCCTCCAAGTTTTTCTCCCCCTTTGACATCAATGGCAAAGGGTGACTGACACATCAAATGATATGGGTCCTCCTGACAACCTGCTCTATGTATCATCTCTGGAAGCTCCCCCTGATAATATGCTTGATCTTGTGGACCTATAATCTTTAACTCTTCTTCTCCCCCTGAACCTGTTATGAGTTTTACATATATGTATTGATATTCTATCCATGTTAATTGTTTGTCAATTGTAGACTTGAGCCACATACCTCTGCATAAACTACCCCCGTCAACATGCTCTCTTGTTTCATAACATCTTGTACCGATGTCCCCTCCGAACAATATGCTTCTACAAACACCCCTATCTATGTGCATCTATCAATCATGTAAGAAATCATGGGAATACCTACTTTCTCTGCCAAACCCTGGTGGTCTTATCTTCCTGCCTAGTGAATGACCTACCTTCATGATTTTGGGGGGTCCACGTCAAACCGCTTCTACAATCTCGTGCAAAATGGCCAATGTTGTGACATAGATAACATTCAACATTCCTTCCTTCCTGCATCTGCAGGATCTGCTTCAATCCACTTTTTCAATCTCATGCAAAATCGCTAGGATTATGGCACAAATAACACTCTATATTTGATCTCAATAACAGAATAAAAAAGTTGTAGTTCCTGTTGTTATAGGTGTTTAGGATTTTGTCTCGCCTTCCAGAAAATTTGCTCCTAGGTCTTTGATAAAACCCTTTGTCAATGCTCCTTCTATGTCCCCTGCAATCTTGAGCTCTATGTCTACAGTTAGAACATATGTAACACTAACCATGAAATGTGTATGCATACCTAGGTGTATGGAGTGAAGATCTGCTAAAGTTGTCTCGTCCCTGAAAATGCTTTTGTTGCTCTCCACACCTGAATGCTCTATCTTGATTTTGTGTCATGAATGCATCATCCTTATTTGAAGCATAGGTCTTCCACCTTTCTTTGTTGATTGATTTGTATAGGACCTTGACTTTGGGCTTCTCTTCGTTCTTAGGATAGGACTTCTTGACAAGTGGTTGTTCTTCATTTTTGGGATAAGACTTCCTTACAAAGGATTTCTTCTCTTCCTGTGTTTGTTCTTCATTATTTGGATGAGGCTTCTCTTCATGTGGTTGTTCTTCATCATTTGGATGAGGGTTCTCTTCTTGTGGTTTTTCTTCATATTCTTTGACTTCTGGTTGCTCTTCATCATTGGAATGTGAGGTCTCACCAATATATCCAAGACATGTCTTGATGAATCGATATCTTTGGCAGTTGATAATGTTTTCCAACACCTGTAAACTTTTGAGTTTCTGTTTTAGTTTGTTCACTTCAGCTCCCAAGGGAAAGATTTTCTGCTCATGGTTTATACATTCTTCTTCCTTCTACTTTATTTGACCTTTTAAGAAATCCTCGATCCTTTTGGATCCTTCAAGTTCCCTCTTCAAAGAGGTGATATGTTTTTCTTTATTCTGCTTGTTTCATTTGTTTGAATTTTCTTTTTCATTTTCCTTGAGCTGGTTTGTCAAGGTTCTTTCCCTATTGTCTGTTTCTAGTAGTTTTCCTTTGAGATCCTCAACTTCCTTCTTGGCATCATCAAGTTCCTTATCCTTTTTGGATAATTGCATCTCATTGATTTGAGCTCTAAGCCGGGTATTGTCAGCATAAGTAAAATGCTCACTATCATCGCTCTTCTTCTTTTCATCCTTCAGTTTTTCATGTTCATTGTAAAGTATATCATACATGTATCTGGACCCCTCCCAGTCATGTGTTAGAATTCGAATCTTCCCTTTGAGTGTTTTGACATCTTCTTCATAATCATTAGCCATCTTGTAAAAAATAACATATGCTATGGATCTGCCTTCAAGATGTTAGGCTTCCACTGAAGAGCCAACTCTGCTACAAATTGTTGGAAATACTGAAAGGGGGGAAATTAGTATTTCCTATTAATTTTCACAATTTATTAAATCTTAATTTAAGACAATTTAGAGCATTGTTATAAAAGCATAAAACATATCACATGAAGAGCAGTACACAAGGGATTTACCTCTAACAAGCAGTATATTATGTAGTATACAATGTGCATACAATACTTTCTAGGAGACCCCAGAAGGAAGTGAAATACTCCCTAGAGTTTTCTAGCAACCTTGAAGGAATCAAAATTATCCCTGAAGGTTGGGCTCCCGTACGAGGTATAATGGCCCAAGTACAATCATTTCTCACTGCTACAGCCACTGTCGCCTCCGCTGCTCATTGTTGCCCACTGATGCTACTGCTACACACATATTGTTGCTGCCACTACTGCTCATTGATGTTGTTGTTGCACACATATTGTTGCTACCTCCGCTTCAACCCTGCCTCTCCTTCTGCTACACCATTGTTGTCACCTACTACCTCTTCTATGATCGTTACTACAACCAATTCACTACTCGGCTTTAGTGTTCACACATTTGTTGATCAAATTGCTACAAATGTTGTTGTACATGCTTCCCACTATGCACAGTCACTGCTCCCACTGTTTCTATTGTTACTACTGCTGGAACTCACTACTGCAACTATCTCTACTACCATTCACTGCTTATACAATCATAGTCATTTCAAAGGGCTACAGTCATACCATGTATATATATATGTATGTGTATGTGTCAAGAAGATTGTCATGCACAAGGTTATTGTCCAATGTCATAACCACACTAATGTGCCAAACTCTATCTCACTATCAATAGGTTGTCACATGTCCTTATTCATAATGTTCCACTACTATCCATTGCTTCTTTTGTTGCCACATTGCCACAGTCTGTTGTTGTCACCTCTGCTCCTTCTGCAACGGCGCACTACTCACTTTCTATCCAAGATACTATAGTTGTCAATGTTATAAATGCTACACACTCTATCCATTACTGCACTCTTCTGCTAGAACTATCATTCACCCTTGCTTCTGCTACCATCATTGTTGCCATCATCCACTGTCACTGCTACAACAGTATCACTAGTTGCCTCTACTCCCATTGCTGCACCATTATTGCCACCTTCTACTTCTACATCTACTTGTAATATCTCTCTTTCCCACATACTATTGTATGTTGCTCGCACACATACTATCACAGTTATGCAAAAGGATCACACCGGAGGAAGACTACCTATGGTGTAATACGGAATCTTTGGCCAAACAGAAATATTAAGCAATGAGACAACGAATTATATTGGTGTGTCCCAAAGGACTTAAATGACAACACAAACATTTTACCATACTAATATGCCACACTGATTTCTGAACCAACAGTGTTCAGTGCCCTAGTAAAATAAACCCACATTATTCTCACATTACATGCTCTTAAAAAACAAATCCAATGAGGGCCTAGAATTGTACTAATTGATGTAGAGAAGTAGTTACAACTGTGCAAACTATCATGTATGATGAATCATTTCCTACAAAGCTCCTTCAACTGTTATCAGTTATTTGTTTGTTTGGTCGTGAATGTGCCAACAATTTTAAACCATTGCATTGGATTTCGGTGTTCTTCCACATAAAGCCATGTTGAAGATCCATGCTTGGAGAAAACGAAAGATGCTCTCATTGATGCCTCGCTCTTTCAAATATTGGCGAAATGATTGCTGGAGTTTCTTATCAAGTTCCAGAAAACTAGGTCCCTCATGATCTTGACGAATGATCAAATTTTGTTTTGAGGAGCCAAAATCCTTTGTGCATAGGATGTCACCTTGGTTCTTTTCAAAATGTTGGTTAATGAGACCTCAACAGTATCATGCAGACTTCAAAAGATCTGATCAGTAATACAATACGCTATCCTTCAAGATTTGTGATTTATGGTAGAGTATCACATCATCAATGACCTTTTCTCAGAAAAGCTCCGAGCATACCCAAGATTCTAGTTGCATTCAATCAGTTGAGCGTAATTCACCACCAATCCACAAGCATTCTTCTACAATTACCTGTAATGTATTTCGAATCGTTGTCTACTAAAACAAACGGAAATAGGGCACCCCCATGTCACTTCTTTCGATAGTTTAATATTTAAAAAATACATTTGTGTCCTCTAGAATTTTTGGATTGCCTTCAAAATCACGATCTTAGTTGTTGATCCTCCCAGAACTCAATTACAAGCTTTTCCTGCCGTTGAACTTGAAAGTTTTGTCTTGCACCGTGGACTCACTTTCGCTTTATACAAATGTGTGACCAAAAATGCAAATCTTAGGGCATGATCAGTGTGCATTCAAGGCCGCAAGCCAACATTCAAAGATCTAATGACTATTGTTGAGAATGTACAAGACCACAAGCTCAACGTGTAAAATAGCTACTCTAGATTAGTGTCTTCAATAGGTCGATGGGCCCAGCAAAGAAATCCCTGCATAGATTTTCTCATGAGTCCAGCAAAAGAACCAACCAGAAACATAGAATTTCAAGCCCAGAAAATTTCGGCCTGCCATAGAAGATTAAACGTGAAAGCCCTTGGCCTCAGATTTCAAAAGATAGATGTATGCCCTGCAAGAGAAATACAATCTTGACCCCATGCCCAAACAAAATAACAAACCGGAAACCAAATCGTGCCACAGGGAAAACACTTCACCTCTCCGCTTGTCCTTTGGAGAGATATTTGATGTGTTTATGTAGTTTCATGCTCAAACATTTGAGGCCACCATGTGGCTTTGAGTGGAATCCAAATTTAATATTTTTTATTTTTTTATTTAAGCGGGTGGCCCACATGATAATTTAATTTAATTTGAAACCCTTCATCAAATTACTCTAGCCATAGTCCTTAATTTTAAATTCGATTTTGGGCCCACTTTCATTTCATTCCCATATAACCTTATGATGCCACCTTAGCTTCCCTTGGGGTTTTGGATCCTAAAATGGGGCTTTGACTTTGATTGGTCATATCTCACAAACCATGAGGGCCCACAAAACGCTCATCATACCACCGGAAAGAGCTCGACAAGAAGAATTTGATGGTGAGAGCCTTCAAGGAAAGCACATTGATTTGTTTCTCCAAAAATGCCAATGAAAGATGAGTCTCTTCATCGTCCAAGGAACTCAAACCCTAGGGCTAGGGTTTCGTTTCTACAAACTCTCATTTGCCTTATACATGCACCTGTTCTTGCTTTGACATCAATGACCTACTACAAACCTATGCAATCATCCTGCAACTACTCTCTCTTTGACATCAATGAAAACTTATTCAACAGTACTCAGTTATCTCGACGGGTATGGGTATGCCTCCCCCGCCTCATTGAGATCATGTACCTCCGATAAAATGATACTTCTACCTTACAAGTAGGTCTCGCCCCCTCCACTTTCAGTTTTTCCCATTGGCTCAACCCATTTTTTCTCTATGACTCCCCTTCGTTGTCTCGTGAAAGTGAACCTACAACATATTTCGGTCATATGATGTGTTCCTAACACTCTTACGTTGGGGGGCAATCTATTATCACCCAAAAAAGGATCACCTAGCCATTTCCTACTAGGTTGATCAAAATACACCAAATAGTATGGGTTTTTCCATAATAAAACCCACTTTCACTTTCGGAAATAATTTAGTGAACCATTTTCCTAAATTATTTCTCATTAAAATACAAAGACCCCATGAGAATAATTAAATAGATCATTATTTATTTATTATTCTCTTGAAATAATTATTAAATCATTATTTAATGATTATCTCTACTTTTTTTATTTAACCACTAAATATAAAATAAATAAATAACATTATTTATTATTATTTTCTTGAAATAATTATTAGATCATTATTTAATTATTATTTCTAACTTTTTTTATTTAACCACTCAAGAATAAATATATAAATTATTATTTCTCTATTATTCTCTTATTCCTCTCATGAAATAATTATTAAATCATTATTTAATAATTGTTTCTAATTCAAATTTGACTTAATCACCATAAAGTAATTAACAAAGGAGTCATCTACGGAGGCCAAAAGTGGTTGGAATCCAGGGAAAAAAAAATTCAAAAAATCATGTAGTAGCAGTGTTTGAATCATGGTTTTGATGGTAGCAATGGATTCAGCACCATCAAAAACCTCTAGGGCATTCAAAATATTGAAGTTTGACAGTTTTAACTTTGATTTAGAAAAAAGCTTATATGATTTTATCAAAATATGGCCAAAATTTCCATGATTTTCAGAGTAAAAAGGAACTATGGTTAGACTACGGCATTAACAAATCATTTTTCATTTGTAAATTACCTTAACCATTCTCTAAATAAAGGTATTTTACCATTACGAATATCTTTTCCCTCTCAAAAAATATAATAAAATATTCACAACAATGAGAGTTTGATTTAGTCTATAATATTTTATTATTTTCTAAGTCTCAATCTATCTCAATATTTTGTTATAAATAGGATGGTTTTCTTCTCATCCATCACTATGACCATTTTTATCGTCCCCATTATCGTCTTGTGGCATTTGAGCTCCCATATTGAGTTCAAGTCGTTATTACTACCTTCTGCCCATAGCACACTACCATTGAGAGAGAGTTGAATATCTTGTTGAATCGCAGGGTCACAAAGGACCCATCCCATGGAGGGGGGTCTGTAGACCCAGCTTTACATATTTTTATCAATAATAATAAAATCAATATTATTCCATTGGGTTGTTGTATTGTATTTTACTATTATATGTTTATATTTGCATGTCATCTTGTACATGTTTCTAACTTTGTTGCATATCTAAAGCATATCAATAGCCATATTTTGTTGTTAGGGTTTCTTGTCACCAACAACTTAAGTGAATCATTTTTGGTACACTGGCTAGAAAACTTCATACAAATAGATTGCACCCAATATTCAATGTGGACCACCTTTGGCCATACTTTCCACCATTGTTCGACACATCATACATTGTTCAGCCGCTGACACCAACAAAGCTCAACCCAAATTGCATTGAATAAGCGACAACTTATTGGATCATGGACACACAAATTAAGAACACCCACCAATAGAGGATCCAACTATATCGGGTTGTGAAAGTTGGTCATCTCCTACACCAAGGCAAGTGGCTCACAAGGGACCAAGTTCAACAAAAGTTTTCTCACCTCATGGAGGCACTCAACACAATAGGGACCATTGCTTCCTAAGGGGAGAGGACTAATCCAGGTGGATATTGGTGGCCACCCAACTATTCCACAATGCCCCCTAGTATTGTTTTCTATCATTTTCCTCTTTTTTAGCATAGTTTCTTATTCCGATAGTTTTATATTTTTGGTAGTTTTTGGGTCTTGAACTTCTATAGACGTTTTGAGACCTTAAATTGGGTTTTCTAAGGAAATAAGCAAGATCCATTCTTACAGTCGAAAGTTTTTGTCCTCATATATACTTTTCTAACAAGCTATTGTGTGCGCCAAACAAATATCATATGCCAAAGTTACAACCTTGGGAAGTTGATGTTCCAACTAACCCCATTGGGGCCCACACCTTTTGGCGCTTCATCTCATAGGGTTAGGTTTTTGGATGTTTATGGTTTCTCAATGTTTCTTGATGATAAAAAAGCCTTCGAGCCTCATTGTAACACAATTTAGAAGACATATATTCGTCACATCTCTTCTCAAAGATAAGCTACCATTTCCTGATCTAGTTTTCTTTCATTCTGCATGTAAACAATTTTCAGCATTTGCTATTTATTAATTGAAGTTCAATTTCATTGAATCTGTGTTTGTATTTTAAATTTGTAATTCATTTAATTTCTTCATACATATGGATCAGTTGCAGATACTCTTCAAACGATTTGAGAGTGAGAAGAGCTAGATTAGTACAACGATATTCGTAGAGTTGGTTACAACATTGCATGGTAGAATCAAGTTCCATATTGATGTAATAAATCTTGTGCATTTTAATGGAATGTTTCCTCAGTTGAGCATGCCCGGAGACAAAAATGATTGGGTGAAAGCTATTATCGTTTCTTGCTTCCATGTCTTTTCTCGATGCTCATTTTCTTATATGACTTTTAAAATTCTCTTTAAAGTGTTTTAATTAATTTTAACATGCATCCATCAATTTCGATTTTGGTCCAGATCGAGAACCCCTTTCCTTGTTAAGAGGGAGTGTTGCTTGTGGTAGTTTTGGAAGCTCTTACACATAGGTTTGGTGTCTTAGCATGTAGAAGATGATTTATTGGCTCTTTAGGTGCTTAGTTGGTGGTAAGTGATATATATTTTATTTCCTGAGTCTAACTCAGGAAAAGTACAATAATTAAAGTTAATTATGTATTGTGGACTATTAATTCAATTTCTATGGATACATAGTTTAATTATTTAAGTGACTTAGAAATGATATCAATTGTTGACCTCCTAGATATTCTAAAAGGGAGATTAGGGTTAGGGATTTCGACTTAATGAATATTATAATATAATCCTATGGAAAGGGTAAAGTCACAGCAAGGAGAGAAAGCAATTTTCTCTAAAGAGACAGGCTCAACTAGAATGCAGCACAAAGGAGGAAGAATGCAAATGGATTTGAGATTGTTTTTGGAAAGCCAAATTGCTAGAGATTGCAGGGCCAATTCGTTGAAGCGAGGAGGAGGTCAATTTTTTTGAGAGGTTGATTCCCCAACAAGCACTGAATGTGTTTCAGTTGGGCAGCGAATTTTGGGACATTGGTTTGCACATGTAACAATGTGTAATCAACGAGGATCATTGTACTTCTGAAGGGAGCGAAATTATGTGGAAGTCTAGCGAGCAAGTGTGGAGCACGTCCAAGAATGAAAGAATTTAAAGTCGGCATATCTAAAGGTATTGTAGCTCAGTTCTATTAATTGAGACAGTTGGTCAGCGAACAAAAAAACCTTGAGTAGTCAGACTCATCATCGAAGTCCAACGAGTAAGTGGGAAGTGTGTCCATGATGGACACCTCCCTTTCAATTTACTATTGAAAAAATCATATCGAATTGTTTCAGAAATTTCGTTCTAGAGAAAGCAAAATATGGCGGCTTAACTAGTGACCAGTAGTTTAAATCGGAAGCATGTGGTAGCATGAGTGCGGAATTGGGAGGCACTGAGGCCATTCGCACCTGGGAGATCATTCATGTAGACTAGCAAGGGTTCGTATTTGTAATTTAGTATTGCTTCCCCATTCCGCCCTACATCAATAGTCTCAACAATCGATCGAAACAATGAAATCGCCATGGATGGTATCAGGTCCTGAAAACAAACATTCATCGAGTTTGTCTTTGGACATGTGTAGAGGACGGAGAACGTGAATCGAGCCACAGCAGAGGTCCAAAGGTTTTAATTAAACGTTGCATGTCATAGAACATAGGTAGGTGTTTATACTCATCGAACTTGGATATATGAACGACATTTTCTAACTATTTCAACAAAGAATCTGATTTATGTATACATTGTTATTAATATTCGTACGTTGGGGTATTATTGAACTACGTATACATACTGTGTACACTACATTATAATAATGGAATTGACGCATGATTGAAGTATATTTTTCCAAATTATTTATATCGTTTATAATATTATAAATATGGATTGATATATTACTGTAGCATTGGATTTATATTCATTGAATAAATTATATGAGGAAAAGGAAGTTATTGTTACAACAGCCCTGGGGTAATTACCTTACCCATTACAGCGGTATCAGAGCGTTGGAATCCTGCCAACGTGTGAATTTGGTGCATGTTTCCAGGATATACGAGTAACGTTACAGTCAGAAATAATAAGGGTAATTGCAGGGCAGGCATGGAGCGTAAGGAGGAACGAGGAGATCCAGATACCAAGGGTCTCTTACATGTATTAATACATGGACAAGTACATATATTAAATTTGATATTACAAGGGCAACAACAAGGACCATAGTTAATGCAAACTTTGGACCAGGATCAACACCAACTTGCTCAGCTGATGACTCATCTCATTGGAAATGAAAATGTTGCTTGCAACTACAGAGCTAACATGGAAGGGTTTGGAAATCATACCCCTGGTCCTTCTAACACCAGGAACACCAAAAAAAGGAGTAACTGACCATTGGTTTCTCAATTCATGAAAATCAAGCCCAAATAAACCAAGAAGCGATTGAACCAAACAGACTATTAAATGGTTACTTTTGGGAATATGCAATGCTCGAAGAAAACACGCGAGCAAGCATGACCTTCAATGAATACAGTGATTTCAGATTTAGAAACAGACCCAGGGGACAGCGTAATTTTGATCTCATACACAAGGTGAGTAAACTTTCCCTTCCCTCATTTGACGAGTCATCTAAATGTATAGCAAGAGCGTGGGTGCAAAAATTGCACACCTACTTCAGGCTCAATCCTATGGGGGAAACAGAAGCAATCCAATTTTCCACATTGCATCTAGAAGGGGAAGCACATTAATGGTGTATCATGGTCTAGTGACATTGGGGGCATGCAAACATTACTTTTTATGAATATTTTACACAAAAGTTGATAGAAATATTTGACCGAAAGAATCCAGACATCCATTTCAAATAATTGGCACTTCTCAAGCAAACAAGGTCGCACGAGGAGTTCATTGCAGAATTTGAGCATATCGTTGTCATGGTAACAGATATATCTGAAGAAAGATTAGTCATGCCTTTTATAGAGGCCTACAGGGTTGGGTAAAAGAATTCAATCCCACAACCCTTCAAGAGGGTATTAAGAAGACTCGTGATATGGGGAATGTAGTAGTCAAATCTAAATCCCCTCCCGAACCTTTCATTCCTCCAAAAGATAAGGAGAAGGCCCCTCAACGTCATTGGACCAAAAGGAACAGGTTAGATGAGGAGACTTGAAGTGAACTAATGAGGAAAAATTTATATCTTACTTGTAAGGAACCATGGGAACCTAGACATCGTTGTTTAGGAAAGAGGAAGATTCACTACATCAAAGTGCTCTCTAATGGTGAATAAGAAGGAGAAGAAGCCACTCCAACTACTTAAGAAAATCCACCACAAAAGGAAGCAAAAGAAGAAGAAAATCTTAGCAATTCCAAGGAAGAACTAACTGAAAAAGTGAAAGGTGAAGAAAAGGTCAACGAAGAAAGGAAGTATCGTCTACATGTCAAGATTACAACCCTTTCAAGTACACCCAAGTATTACACCTTCAGGGTCAGGGGAGTTGCCAAGAGGCAACACATCACAGCACTAATTGATGGAGGAGCCACACACAATTTCATTGATGCAACACTAGTGACCAAAAGAGGAATTCCCACCGAAGAGTTTGAAGGCCTTGATGTAATAGTTGCAAATGGATGCAACTCGTATTGCACCTTAATGATACCAAGTTTGAAAATAATACTCAGTAATTATATCTTTACTAGTGTTTTTTATGTGATAGATCTTATAAACATCAATATGGTATTGGGGGTTCAGTGGTTGTAATCGTTGGGAAAGAACGCGATGGATTACTAGGAATTGGAAATGGAATTTAAAGCTCCTAATGGTAGAAAAGTGGTTCTGAGAGGCATGAAAAATGGCGGGCCACATTTCGTCTCAGCCATAAGAATGGAAACTATCTTTAGGCACATCATTTTCGCATATGCAACAAACTGCAAGATTATGAGCCAAAAAGTTCCTAGTGGTGATAAACAATTGTATAACGCATATATTCAACAAATAATAGACAAGCATGCTTCATTTCTTGGTGACATTCATCCATTATTTCCTCCTAAGAGAGGATTTGAGTACACTATAGAACTAGAAGAGGGAACTAAGCATGTGATCATCACAGACTATCAACACCTGAAGAATTCAAGGATGAAATAGAAAAAACCATCCAAGAATTGTTAGCCATGGGCCATATTAGACCTAGCTCAAGCTTGTTTTCTTCGTTCATAGTCTTGATGAAAAAGAAGGATTGCACATGGAGGATGTGTATTGATTACCGAGCGCTCAACAAGAAAACCATCAAAAATAGGTACCGCATTCTCAGTATCGATGAATTGTTGGGTGAACTCCATGGCGTGGTGTACTTTTTAAGTATCGATCTACGATTAAGATATGATCAAATCAGTAGTTTGTGAGGAAGACATGCCAAAAAAAAGCATTCATGTGTCACTACAGACACTTCAAATTTCTAGTCATGCCATTTGGTCTAACCAATGCCCCCGCTACTTTCCAATCTTGCATGAACAACATTTTCAGCAAGTAGTTAAGGAAATTTTTGTTGGTGTTCTTCGACGCATTCTCATTTACATTAAGATGTAGGATTACCACTTGGGGTGTTTGGATCAAATTTTGAGCATCAAGCAAGAACAATCCCTTTATGCCAAAGCATCAAAGTGCGAGTTCAGGTTGATGGAAATTCGTTATCTTGGACATATGATTAGCGCAATGGGGGTACAAGTCCATAAAGAAAATATCCAAGCAATAGTGGATTGGCCTACACCCATAACCTAACATAATCATTTAGGGTTCCTCGAGATATGCAGCTATTATCGATAGTTCGTTAAAGGGTTCTCCCAGTGAAGTACACCTCTCACAGACTTAACCAAAAAGGGAGCATTCAAGTGGATAGGAGAATTTGATAGGGCATTTAAAAAGATCATAGAAATAATGAGCTCATGTCTAGTATTGGCTCTTCCCGACTTTGGATAACCATTCATATTAGAGTGTGATGCAACAAGAGAAGGAATAGGGGTCTTCTTAATGCAAAAGGGCCCATCCTATCACATTCAAAAGTTAGAAGCTTGAAGATTCAGAAAAAATTTACTCCATGTATGACAAGGAAATGTTGGCTATCATGCACGAGTTGGAAAAATTCTAACAGTATTTGGTGAGCAACAGATTCATAGTCAGGGCAGACCAAAATAGCTTGCTCCATTTTTTGGGACAAAGGGATCTGAACAAACGATAGCAAAAATGGGTAAGAAAAATCCAAGCCTATGATTTTGACATAGAGTATGTGAAAGCGAAGAAGAGTGTTGTGGTCAATGCACTTTTGAGGAAACCAGCAGCATGTGCCCTCATGGAACTCATACAAGATTAGAAGGCACACCTTTCGGCAGAGTATACCAAGAACCAATTTTCCTACGCACTAATCGAAAAAATCATCCAGGATGAAAGGTACAAAATAGTTGATGGAGTCATTTATTATAAAGACGGGATATACCTGGTTCTTGAATCTACACTCAGGGAGAATATTTTGAAGGTTACACATTATATTCCTTCAACTGGGCATCAAGGATTCCTCAAGACATATCGGCAGATTCGGGAATGATTCTCATTGAATGGACTCAAGGAAGATGTGATGAAATACGTTAGGAAATGCATGACATGCCAATAGAATAAGGCTGAGCATACACATCCTATAGATCTTCTCCAACCTATACCAATCCCATAACAAAAATGGGAGAGCATCTCGATGGATTTCATCACAGGGTTACCTAAAGCTCAAGGGAAGGACTGCATCTACACGGTGGTAGATAGGTTGACTAAATTTTCACACTTCTTTGCCATCTCAGTTGATTACTCAGAAAAACAAGTTGTAGAATTGTTTTTCAAAGAGGTCTATAGACTACATGGACTGCCAAAAAATATAGTCAGCAATCATGACAGTAGATTTATGAGCACATTTTAGCAAGAGCTTTTAAGACTAGTGGGAATTGAATTGACCCCTAGCACTAGTTATCACCGTCAAGCCGACTAGCCATATAGAAATTATGAATAAGTGGATTGAGGGGTACTTACGTAAATATGTGACAGGTCAGCAAAAGGAATGGATTAAGTGGTTGTACCTTGGGGAGCATTGCTACAATGCCTCCAACCACTTATCCATTGGGATGACACCCTTCAAATCTTTGTGTGGATATGATGCACTGTACTTCATAGACATAATTTTTGGAAATAGAATGGCAGGGCCTACCAAAGACTTGATATAGGAGAGTCCCCAAATTCTCAGAGTACTTAAGGAAAACATACAGGTTGCTCAGAATCAGCAAAAGTCATATGCAGACCAACATCGAACAAAACACAATTTTGAGGTAGGAGATCTTGTTTTCTTGCAATTGTAGCCCTATACACAATATACCCTCAAGAAGAGTCAGGCGGAAAAAATGAATCCGAGATTTTATGCGCCTTACAAATTTATCTGTAGAGTTGGCAAGGTGGCATATGAGTTGGAGTTACCTAGTGGCAGCAAAATCCACAATGTATTCCATGTGTCCTGCCTCAAAAAGGTTGTGGGTTAGTAGGTGACCAACTTTGTTGAACTACCACCATTAGATGAAGAGGGGTAGCTGAAACTGATTCTGGAAATGATCATGGTCATGTAGGAAAAGAAGTTAAGAGGAAGAATAATTTTGGAATATCTCATCAGGTGGAAAAATAACTGGGGGAGGATGCAACGTGGGAAGAAGAATAGATTTTTCAGCACCTGAACTTGCAATCACTCGAGGGCAAAAAATATCGGATAAGGGGGAATACAATGTCTCGTGCGAATTGAGTACAAAATAACTACAAAATACCCTTTGTTGGGCAAGTTTTGAGGCAGTTGGTCGAAAAAATCTAAAATAGAGTTTTTGAGTAAGATTTACTCAATCACTTATGAGATTAAATCCCTTAAGAAAATCTATAAATAAAAACAATATTGAACTTAATTTGGATCATCAAGTGTAAATCAATTCATTATTTCTTGAGCATTAGCTTTGAGGATTTTAAGACCCTTTTTTCTCTAGTCAATTTCGCCCTAGTTACACCCTCTTCCATTTTCTCTCTATTAATTGAGGAAGTAGGTCAGCGAATAGAAAAACGATTGAGTAGTCAGACCCATCGTGGAAGTCCAACGAGTAAGTGGGAAGTGCATCCCTGATGGAAAGCTCCCTTTCAATTTACTGTTGAAAAAATTATATCGAATTGTTTTAGAAATTTCGTTGTAGAGCAAGTGAAATATGGTGGCTTAGATCCCGACCTATAGTTTGAATTCGGGAACCTATGTAGAGCAAGTCAATCCATTTGCACCTCGGAAAGCATTCATATAGACTAGCGATGGTTCGTATTTGTAATTCAGTATTGCTTCCATGTTACATTAGTAGCCTCAACGAGCCACCGAAATAGTGAAACCGCCACAGAAGGCATCGGATCCCAGAAACAAACATTTGTGGAGTTGGTCTCTAGATGCATGCAAAGGACGAAGAATGTGAATTGAGCCACAACAAAAGTGTAAAGGTTTTAATTAAATGTTGCATGTCATAGACCATTGTTAGGCATTTATACTCATCGAACTTGGATATATGAACAACATTGGTTAATTGTTTCATCAAAGAATTTGATTTGTGTATGCATGGTTATTAACATTCGCATGTTGGGGTATTTTTGAATTACATATACATACTATGTACACACCATTATATTAATGGAATTGATGCATGATTGAAGTATATTTGTCCAAATTATTTATATGGTTTATAATAATATTGATTGTATCATTGGATTGTATTCACTATATACATTATATGAAGAAAAGGAAGTTATCCCTAAATCCTAGGGTAAAATTAACTTACCTATTACATGATCATAGCAAGTTATAGTTGTTTAAAAGTAAATTGAAAGCTTCCACAATTTTCAAAAAAAAAATGTATGAATTGAAAATGATGTACAATCACATATTGGTCCCTTTCATACTAATAATGGAAAAGAATATGATTCTAATGAACTTGAAAACTATCTTCGTCAACATGGGATTCAACATCAAACAATTGTTCCATACAATTCTCAACAAAATGGCGTATTTGCAAGAAACAATAGAACTATCTTAAATATGGTTCACTCAATGATGTTTTTCAAAAATGTGAAGTTGGTGTTTTGGGTTGACGCAGTTCTATGTGCAGTATATGTCAAAAACATATGTCCATATCATGCTCTCAAAAACAAGACTCTTTATGAAATGTGGTTTGGCCACATTCCTTCGGTAAGGCATCTCAGGATCTTTGGTTCCACCTGTTATAACTTGATTCCTAGAGAACAAACAAGCAAGCTTGATGCAAGGAGTCAAAAGTGCATCTTCTTGGGATATTCAAATACCACCTGTTGATGATTCATATGTCAACAGTTCCAAAAAGTAGAGTACACAACAGTGGATAAAAAAAAATAATGTCATTGACATCATTGTAATCCCAAATTTTGCAGTTTCATTGTAAAAAAATGATTGTAGTATGGCTATGAAGCCATGTAAAAACACCTAGGTAAACCTTTGAGTCTTGAAAAAGAGTTTCACCCTAGGGAGTTTTTTAACCTCCCTAATTATTTGTGTTTCTAAACACGAATAATTAGCAGAGTTTTTCTCCGAAGCATCCCCCAAAGCTAGAGTGTAATCCTCTAGAAAGTTCCTAGATGTCAATCCTAGTGCTATCGAGTCTATGTATTTTTATCATACTAGATCATGTGTCTTGTGTCGCAGAATTTGGTTGAATCTAAGAGGTCATGTCTATTGTAAATTTCCCCTTCTATGGGTGATTATTGTAATATCTGATGTGGAAGTGTTGTCTAGGAATATTTTTGGCGAATGGTTACTCATATTTACACACCATTGCCAAATATTTTTTAGACCCACCTAGAGGGTGTAAAATATGCACAATCCTCTCTTGAATTTTTTTATTTATTTTCATGCAAAGATAAAAATAAAATTAATTAGCCAGAAATTATCAAAAATTTATTAAAAAGAGAGAAAAAACAACTTTTCTCCAAGTGGAAAAAATCATCAAAAAATAATTGAGGACCTTTTGCAAAAGGAAAAATCAAGACAAAGTTAAAAGGCCTCATTTCCAAAGGCAGAATGTCCAAGTTTAGAAATGCATTGGACCAAGAAGGTTATTTTTCCAATGAGTCGAATTTCTTGGACCAAGTGGTTGATTAAATTGCACAAGTTATGACAATTCTCTTTTTTGTAGATTCTCAAATGGACCAAAAGCGTCAAGAATTTTGATTTTAATGCATCCAACTCATTTTTCAAGGGGATCAAATCTTTTGAAAATTTGTGCAGTGATTATCAATGGATAAAATTATTTTTACAAGGATCAAGCCTTGGATCAAGTCAAATTAGCCATTTTCCACTGGGAGCGGTCTCACACTCTCATTTTTCTATACAAGGAAGCTATTGAGCTCTTCATTAATCACGATGTACTGAACAAAAAATCTTAAGTAAGTTGTGAGTCAACTTGTTGAATGTAAGTTCTATTTTGCAATAATAATACCAAAGTCTTTGGGGGTTTATTCGTGATGATGTTCATTTTCTTCTTCTTGCGGTAATGTTATTCTAAATCATGCTCTTAATTCTCTATTGAAATTAATTGCTAAGTTATTATTTCATTAGCTAGCAGTTTGATTATCTATTTGCACATGTATCTTGCATTAGGTACTTGGTTTAGAAAAGCATTCTAGCTCACTCGATCTAGCTGGTATCTCTAGATCTTGAGGGTTTTAATGTGTATCTACCCCCTTATGATCTAATAACTTCAGTTCAAGTGTGTAGATATTTTATGATATTCAGATCTTGGGAGTGAGGAGAAGTCTTTAGTTGGACCAGCCAACTCCTAAGACAAAGGTTTAAAATCCCTTCGTATTAAATTTCCCAAGGATTATCTAATGATTTGTACCCTTGTAATTTATTTTTCTAGTGTAAATAACTAGTGGGGTTTATTTTTCAAATTTGAATTATTTCTATAAATATGGAGGAACGTCTAACCTTTTTTCACTTTCTAGATTCTCTATCTCAGGATCAAAGGCCAAATCTGAATTTTAAAGGAATCAAGCATGTTGAGAAATCTAAGGCATCAATACTAGGTGATTCCTCTTCCTTAGATAACTGATTGTGAATGTTTTTTACTTTCTTAGATTAGTATGTTTCTTTGCTTATGTTATTAGTGTTCTTTTTCATCAAACAAATACCTATGCATAAACCATAAGGAGACAAGAGACACATACTATAAGCTATCAGCAATGGCCAAAACCTCTCCTTCTTGAAAGGAAAACTCATACAAATTCTTCTTCTTATAGAGATTCCAATTTATGAATACCAAGACCAAGACCCTAGACCTTTGTGCCACTCCAAGACCAACTCACAAACATCCCTTGATGAGATCCTTCTTGAAACAAACTTGTAGCACTTTCCTCCTTTTGTAGTCAACGCAAGTCAAACTGTCTGCACTTCTGAAATTTTATGTCTCTTCCACAGATCTATAACTTTCGGCATATTTGTAACTTTGTAATTTACACATGTGGGTTGTTTGGAGGTATCGACCTTCTTCGCTTGACTAGGAGATTCTATCTTGTGACTTCTACTAGCATGTATGTTGGTATGGAGAACTTCTTCTCGGCTTCTTCCCTGGCTGTGGAAACCTTATTGCATAACCCTTAATATCAAACACACATGTGAGGAGAAATAACCAAAAATCAGAGTCAAAACAACTCATATTCTCTTCCTTCTTCCCATACTGGTTTGGAGGCTTCTACTCTTGTTTTTCGCACTTTTCTGTTGTACTTCAAATGTATGACCAAAAATATGTGTCTAGAATGAAATCTGAGATGTCTATAAATAGTTGTTTCCCATCATAATGAGCTGACATGAGTATATGTAAGTCAACATGTCCTTTGGAGAGTTTACATTATTCCTTTTTGAAGCCGAATTAAGGTAAGTACTTGTGCTTAGTCTTGGAGGGCTACTTGACATTTCCATTGACTCATATACAAATATAATATGCCCAAGAAGGGTCCTTCATACATGACAATGACTTTTATGACTGGATGACACAACCTAAAGGCTCACAATGGGAGCCATCACTAAAATAAAATTTCTTGCTCATGAAACCCATGAGACAAGCATTACAATAATAATTTTATTTTTCTTCTTTTAATCAATTACATAAAATCATAATTACACGTCATTATGAAGATCGAACCTTGTTACACTTTTCAACAAAGCCCTCGCCTAGCATAGTGGCTAGGGTTTGGGCATTGAATTACCATTCAAGGAAGTTGTCTAGCTTAAGGATCGAGGATGCGAGGGTTTCAAGGCCAAATCTAGCCTTAGGAGGCCTAGATCCATCATTTCAAGCATCTAAAGCACCAATGCTTAGCAATTCTTGGAGGTTGCTAGCGCTACAAAGGGTCATTTCACTTGCAAATAAGGGTTTGTTCAAGGTTTTCAATTATAAACATTATTTGCATATTTTGGTGGCTAAATTGCATAGGTCTAACTTGTTTTTGGTTGCAGGATAGCTGAGGAAAAAAAAATAGGCCCAAGAAGAGTGATTTCAAGCCTATTTGGGCTAGATGCTAGGGTTCAAGGCCTAAAAGCCCTAGTTGCAGCCCTATTTTAGCCTCTATGACTTGGTTGCAGGCCTAGAGAGCCCTTAGAAACCTAGTCAAAGCCCATTGAAGGGTCAATACACCCTAGTTGCGGGCATTTGGAGGATAATCAAGCTCATTTCAAGTGATTTCATGAGTAATTTCTTTTGTTTGCAAGCTTGGTAAAATTTCTAGAGGGTTTTTGCATGGGTTTATGAAAGTTTGCCATGTTGATCATTGAATCATCAAGTCTTGCGCTAACATTTGTGTTGTAGGACTATTGTCACTTGGATAAAGGTTTTTTTGGGCTATATATCACTTTCAAACATTAATCTTGCCTCTTTGACCTAGTCGTAGGCTTATTAGGATTTTCTAGCCCTAGTCGCTGCCTTTTCAAGGCATTTTCATGATTGCATTTGGATATAATTTGAAAGTGATTTGAGGCCTACTCATTGTGATTTGGGTTTGCATCTTAACATGCTAGCTTTAAGATTAGGCGGCTATCATTTACGCTCTTCATCTTTGCCTTATTTTCTCACTGTCATATGCTTCATATTTGAGTCATTATTGCAGATCTTAACTCCAAGAGAGACACATAACAAGGATCTCTAAAATAACACATAATAATCACAACAACCATTTAAATTATTTTGGCTCTTATCTTATGCATATGAATGATTGACATTGGGTTGTCATGGGACTCATATCATTTTTGCAGTGGTTTGATCTCATTCTACAATAGTGTTTCATTGGAAGTTTTCCCTTGCACTTAGCACCAAAATTGTTCACTGAACTTTGGTATGGTTACTTTCATCTTGTGAATGATTTAACGACTTATTTCGTCACATTAAGGTCTGACATATAATTTTCATTAAAGATCTGATGCATTCTTGAAGTGGTAAATCTATTGGAACTCATAGAATATTGATATTGTTTGTCTTGTCAGTGATAGCCTTGTTTGATTACTAACTCGCTCTCCCTTTCCTCTTTTATAGTCATTTTTCATTTCGTAGTTGCATTGTTAGTTTCTCATTACATTATCATTGCATGGTAGTTCATCTCTTGCAAATTTCATTTCACGGTTAGATTTCTTTGTTGCATTAAATTAGCTAGTCCCATTGTTAGAAAACTCATCTAATTGCTTTATGTTGTGATGTTATAATCTTAGGGAATTCCTCTTGTTCTAATGTGCAAATATAATAAGCACATAAGCACATATAAGTGATCAAGAGGGGAGGATGGCGGAGCATTCGTTTAGGTGGCCTAGCAGAGGGTTAGGGTAATTACCCTCGAATTTACTGCAGCACGGCCAATTCTACCGCAGCTCCCCGGACGACCGACTGTGTCCGTTGCAGTTGTCTCCATCTGTCGGCAGTTACGTTATTTTTCACCTGTTTCAAGAATGGACGAGGTCATGGACATCGAGGAGCTCAACTATTCTTTGGACCCATTTCTCGACCAAGTTATTTTCAAAAACCCTAACCATAGTCTGCTGGTTTCTGGTTCCCTTCTTCCATCTATCTCAGCTTCGTCCTGTTTTGTCCCGGTGGTCACCCTCCCTGGTCACAACGCTTCATCACTTCTTTTCGGTTCTTTATCCATCGAATCACCGGCTCTTGACTACCCTTCGCTATCCCCCAGCACTCTTCACCTACTCACTACGATCTCACCGCCCTTGCCTTCTTTCGAGCCAAATCCTCCGGTTGGCCATCTCCACCCATCGATCTCATCGTCGCTTCTAGCCCAGCTTGCGGAATCCCCTTCATCCCTTGGCCATAACCCGCCCCACTCAGCAAATTTTCTGTCTGGGTGTTTTGAAACACCTGCGATTAAGGTTAATCAACGGCTCAATTGCAACAGGAAGGGATTGCCTCCTCAGACCCATTACTGGATCATCCATCAGCTCCCCGGACCGAAAAGCGAAAAATAAAGTGTGTGAAGGTTATGACAAAGGACCTCACTATTTGCTTTGGAGAAGGTATAACAATGGGGGAAGTTGCAAATAAGGTTGTCTCTGTCTTGGTAGGACATGTCCATGGAAGGGCATATCTGCCAGAAAGATTGACCCTCTGGGTGCGAGAAATTTGGGGAAACATCCTCAAAGAATTGTCGGAGGTTAAGGTCCTTCCTCGGGGCTGGTTTGCACTGCACTTTGCAAAGGAGGACTACACGGATCTGGTTCTTGCTAGGTATTGGCATATTGAGATGGCCTCGGTCCTCCTCAAGAGATGGAGCCCTCTATTTGATCCGGAGAGGGAATAGATTGGGGCAGGGCCCCTCTGGGTTCATTTACATGGACTCCCACTGCAGTATTGGTCTGAAGAGGCATTCGTTAGGATTGGAAACACTCTCGACACATACCTGGACCATGACAGGTCTTTTGTTCAGACCAAGAATCGAACCCTAGCTCGAATTCTGGTTCACTTGGACACGCGCGAGGGTATCACTCTCCAATGGAGGAATTTCACTCGGGTTCAGATCCTGGACTACAAAGGAGTCTCGTTCCATTGCAGAAGATGTCACAAAGTGGGGCACATTTTCAAGGATTTTCCATTGATCAAGAGCTCATCGGATCCTCCGAGTGCACCAAATACTACAAAGGGGCCATATGTTCCCCCGCCCCCCCCCCCGGACTGCACCCTTGTTCTAGCACCTCGGGCCTCTGTTTGAATTGGCACTCTAATGACAGTAGCAAGAGCTCACATGACACCACCTCCTCCTTTGACGCGATCATGATTTGTTGTTGAGGCTGCGAAAAAAGAGGGTACTCCACTTTCCTCTCAACCTGATACAATTTCATACAACACATTTCTTGATTCTTCATCTATTATGAACACCTCCATTATACAATGCACTCTCGCCCTGTCTTCGCCCACCATAGCTACCACCGCTCCATCTTTTCCTCCCCCACATCCAATCCTACTCCTTCGTCTACTAACGGGATGGATCTGCCTCACAAATATAATTTGCATTCCCGTTCGCATCTCAAATGTCATTCGCCTCTCTACACAAGGTTGGGACTCTCCCTCCCTAGTTCTATTGTTCATTCATCTCGTGGTCGTAAATCCTATCTTACTAAATCTATTCAAAAGATTGGGGCAGAAATTGTCACAGGCAAACAATCTACCTTGGAAGGGGTTCTTAGAGCACTGAACACCCCGGGGAGGGTTCCCCCATGAAGTGCCTCTCATTTAACTGCAGAGGTATGGCTAGTGCCTCCAAAAAACTAGCCCTGCATAGGTTATTTGAAGTCGAGCCTATATACATCATCATGATGCGAGAAACCCTGGGAGATGTTGAACTCATATCGAGATCTTTAGTCTCCTTAAAACCTAGCTGGGACTTCTACTCCCTTGATGTTATGGGACGCGCTAGGGGATTAGCCATAGGGCATAACCCTCGTACCATTAAGGTATTAGCATCTTGGGGAGGATCGGGGTTTATCGGACTGGACATCTTCTCGGCTGAGCTTGGCATGAATCTACGGGTCATCAACATTTATGGACCCTGTCATCAGCGAGAGGACTTCTGGCAGCGCTTTCTCAATATTTTGATCTCCTCCCCCGATCATCTGGTCCTCGGGGGTGACCTTAATTTCTCCATCGAATTCAAGGAATCTTGGGGATCCCAAGCTTAAGTGGATCCTCTCTCAGGGTACATGATGAATCTATTGGAACAGCATAATCTTGCAGATGTCCCCGTGAACAAGCCCCTTCCTACTTGGAGGAACAGAAGGGTGGGGGAAGCAGCTCGTGCTAGAAGGTTATATTGTTTTTTTATTAAGGTACCTCTATTTCATCAGCTGCATCGATATAGGCAATGGGTAGATTCCGGGGGTATTTCTAATCACTCTCCCATATTCGTAGAGATCCTCAGCCCCCATCCAAAGCCCAGGCCACCCTTTAAATTTAATCAAATTTGGCTACCGAACCCTGGATACACCAAAGTGGTCTCTGACTTCTGGAAGGCAAATCCCATCTTGAGGCACAAATCCCTCGCTAATGGATTCTGTCGCAATCTGACCCAACTCAAGCACCTCTCCATCACCTAGGCCAAAGAGAAAAATTAGAGGGATGACCACGCTCTATCTTAAATTGAGACTGAACTGAGTGCGCTATCAGATGATCGTAACCTGGGATTTACATCAGTAAGTGAAAAATCTTACCTTATAGAGCTAGGGAAACAGAACGAAAGGATATTGAAGGAAAGAAACGAAACCTAGAGACTTAAGAGCAGTGCTATCTGGCTACAAGAAGAAGATGATAATACAAAATTCTTTCGGAACTATGCCAAGGGAAGAAAGGTATCTAACACAATATGGAATTTTCCCCTACCTAATGGGGGTGTGGCTGACACCTTTAATAAGTTCTCCCACCTGGGTACCTCTCACTTCCAGAATCTCTACAAACCCCCCCCAAGGGTTAAACCTAGCAAACACCATCATTGTTGTTGGCCACTTTCCTTGATTTGTGGATGATGATGCGGCAGAAGTGCTCAACTCTCCTGTAACATCTGGCGAACTCGAAGGGACTCTGAAATGGTCTAAAAAAGATAAAAGTCCAGGGCCGAATGGATGGTCGATCGAATTCTATCTCGCCTTTTCTGACTCTTAGGGCAAGATCTGCTAAAATTTGTGGAAGAATGCAGGACCTCTCGTAAACTATATGATGCCATCAATTCCACCTTCATTGCTCTCATTCCCAAGTCTAACTCTCCTTCATCCTACAATGATTTTCGGCCCATCTCCCTCTGCAACTAACTTTACAAGATCATCACAAATATCATTGCCAACCGTATCAAACCTATTCTCTCACATCATATAGCATCTGAATAGTTCGCCTTCCTTGAGCATCGACAAATACATGAAGCCATCGGCACGGCCCATGAGGCTATCCACTTGATTCGGTCTAAAAGCTAAAAGGTATCATCTTAAAGATTGATCTGGCAAGAGCTTTTGATTGAGTTAGCTGGCTCTACATCAAAATGCTTCTCATTCACCTTGGCTTCCCACATGCTTTCACCACTTGGATCATGTCATGCATCACTACTCCAACATTCAATGTTCTCATCAATGGATCGGCCTCTCATTTCTTTCATGCTGAAAGGGGACTCAGACAGGGTTGCCCCCTCTCCCCCTTACTCTTCCTGATTGTCATGGAAGGTCTCAGCCGGCTCCTTGTACAAGAAAAGAGGGAAGGCAGACTTTGTGGACTCAAAATAAATGATCTATGTTATCTCACTCACCTTCTTTTTGTGGATGATGTCCTCATTTTTCTCGATGGTAGTATCAAAGACTCAGCCTCTTCCTCCAATGTTCTTTCCCTTTTCTCAAAGGCTGCTGGTATGCTAACTAACCATGGGTAATCCACTATTACTTTGGCCCACACATCCATCCATGAGTCTTGATTTGATCAGCAACATTTTCCATACTATATTCTTCCACTCGACCGTGGTTTTGGATATCTGGGATTTTGGATCAAACCCCTCAGCCAAAAAATTACATACTGGATCTAGCTGGTCATCAAGCTGGAAAAAAGGCTCACAAATTGGTGCCATAGATTCTTATCTAGAGCAGGTAGACTAGTGCTTATCAAATTAGTTTGGAGGCCACACCTATTTTCTGGATGGCATTAGCATGGATCCCCAAGAACATCCTTGCCTGTCTACAACAGATTTGCCACGGATACCTATGGAATGGACAACAAGATAAGAAGATATTTTCTTGGGTCAACTGGAATAATATTGCCTTGCCCAAAAAATGGAGAGGCTAGGGATTAAAGGACTTAGCTCTGTTTGCCCAAGCACTGGTAGCAAAAATAGTCTGGACTCTGCTAACTGGACAGAAACTCTGGACCTCTGTCACTTATCATAAATACATTTGGCCTCTATAGATCATGGATTGGGTGTGTGTACCTAGCTGGTCGAGGACAGGTATATCATCTGTCTGGAAGGCCCTTCTCCACTCCCTACCTATCATTCGTAACAATCTGGCCTGGAGAATAAACGATGGAACAAAAGCGCGCATCAAACTGGATCCCTGGACTTGGGGGGAGGTAGGTTCCATCTGCCGAGAGATTTAATTTTTCATCTAAACCAGCAAGATATCAGTGTTATAGCTCACATTTCAGATTAAAGGAACTCCACCATTTTCGCTCAAAGTTGGAAATTTGTCCTTCAGCTCAACATCCCTCCTCAGTGGCACCAATTGTGGCATGACTACACAACAGCTTTGAGTGAATCTCACATCAAGATTAAGAAGGGACCTGACAAACTCATTTGGTGTCTTGCGGAGAATGGAGTACACACTCCAAAGATTGGTTACCTCAAACTGATATCTAACAGACAAACGTAGCAGGCTCACGATTGGTGGTAGAGCATTTGGAAGTTAAGCTCCCCTCCGAGAACCAAACTTTTATTCTGGTGTGTGCTCAGCAACAAGGTACCCACGGGGGAATCTGTATCTCACTGTGCCCTTCACAGACCGCACTAGTGTGTCCTCTGTAAAAAATCATCGAAACAACAAACATATATTTCTTAATTGTGAATCATTGATCAACCTCTGGCAGACCATCTCCTCTTCGATTCAACTGTCTGGAAAATGGGAGGGGGAGAACATTAACCATTCTTGGGAAAGATGGTGTACTGTGCATCGTGGATCAAAGCATATCTGTCTCCCTCTCCTCATATGCTAGAACATCTGGCTGACTCGAAATCGAATAATATTTGATGAGGTCGTAGCTAGATGGCAGAATATCACTGCCAAGATCATATCATCTTATCACGAATTGCCTGATCCCATCAGATCTCGCCCTAGGAAACCACTTGCTCCCGCCCCCATTGACAAAAATACACCCTGGGCATTTTTTGACGGTGATGCTCAGAACCAATGATGTGGGCTAGGATTCATACTGTACATATCTGAAGGCTTGGAGAAGGGACAAATAATTTTGCAGAACTTATCACCCTTCACCATTTACTGCACTTTTCACTTGGCCATGATTGCATCAATCTACAAATTTATGGAGCCTCAAAAATTATTGTAAATTGGTTCAATGACATTACTGCTTTCCACGCACACACTCTCAGTAATATTTTGGATGAAGTGAACATTTTCAAAGCACAGTTTAATTCCATCTCTTGTCATCATATTTACAGGGAATATAATAGTAGTGTTGACAAGTTTTCCAAGGAGGCCACGCTACTACCCAGAGGCCAGTGGATGATACAAGAACAAAGGGGTACAGATGAGTACCAATACTATCACAAGCCATATATTGATCAGACATATCATAGGGCGGAGAAACCCTAATCCTAATTTGGAACTTGCTCAGACTATACATTGTATATATTTCAGTATGCTTTTCATTTACAGACTTTATAGTATGGGCATCGCCCTGCGTGGTGAATGTATTTTGTAGATATCAAATATGATACATATTTACCAGACTCTCTTACGCTATCACCTTGCGTGGTGAATTAAGATAGATACACCTGTACCTTTTTTCGGATAAAAAGAGCTCCATTTTTTTACTGATAAACACCAAGATGGCCAAGGGCCAATGATGCATACGCTGTGAAGCATCTACTACATGCAATTTTTCAAAAATAATGAAAGATTACGATTTTTCCAGGGGAAAAATAAGTGATCAAGAGGCATTGCTATCATTATTTCATTGAATTACATTGAAGTTTTTCATATTGGCACCTTGTGATCTTGTAATTGATAAGTTGTATCTTAACATTTTGGTCTTGGTTACAAGTGGTTATATACTTATCTTACTGGGGCACTTTGGGTAATTTCAATCTCATTGAAGCATTCCCAATTTCATCATTTTTCATTTTCATCCCAAATTAGACTTGCATAATTAAAATTTACCTCCAAGGATAAGCTTGGTTAATAGAAATTTAGGGCCATCTTCTCCATCCAATTTGTGATGCTTGACCTTTGCATAATGGTTAAAACAGATGACCTTGCATTTCTCTTGTGGGCCCTAGTAGGAACAGAGGCATCTAGGTTGTTAGAACTCTAGAGTAGGTATCATTAATGAGGGCTTAGCCTCCTTCCCATGGACTTCTTTCTACAACCTTATGTGAGACTTGCTTCAAAATAATTAAGGAGAAGGCTCTCACCTAGAATAGGCATATAACTAAAAATAACCAAGATCTTGCATTTCACATTTATATTAGGTCTTACACTTCATCTACGATATATATTTCATATCATCCTTGCAACACTTGTTTATCTGATAAATTGACATATTAATCTTTGTTGTGTAAGTACTTCTTAATTTTAAGGCTTTGGTCTACCACTAACATATCTCAAATAATCTAATTTTTGTGCTTATTAATATTAATTTCCATATAATCCAAAATAAATTTGTTAGGATATTCATTTGTATGTCCTAAACTTGTTGATTTTAAATAGATTCTTCATCCTTTCACCTTTAGGGACTACCCCCTTAGCCTACTTTGAGGAGATAGCTTAAACAGAGCGAGTAGGGATCAGAGTGACAGAGCCTACTCTAAGTGTTACACCTTGGGTGTACACTTCAGGCAACAACATTTTTTGGCATCTTTTTCTTCTTGTTCTCAGCACTTTGACATTTTCTCCAAGACTATCTTTAGTTCTTGGTCTTCACTAACTTCCGGTTCTAGCACATGGGTTGTCTTGGGTTTGTTTCCTGTTTGAGTGGCGACTCCACTTATTCCTCCTTTCACAAGAGGGTATACTAGAAGGAACCCAGACAGCGTGGTTAATCCCACTATAGATACTAAAAATACCCTTAGAGTTCAAATAAACAAGCTCGATTCTAGTAAACATCTTGGTTTTCTCAGACATGAAGCCCTCCCTAACATCCAATTGTTTTTCCTGACCCGCCTGAGCAAGACATCATGGACTTGTTCTCCCCTTGTGATTTCACTAACATTCAAGGCCATCCTCATGATCTTCTAGAGCATGGTATTGACAAGTTTCCTTCCTTCCAAAGCAATAATGCAATTAATGGTAATTATCACCTCGGATATTTTAAAGCTTTCTTAGGTGAATATATTGGTAGAGCTAATTAGAATCATGAGTATGTAAAGATGAAGTTCTTTGTTCTCTCCCTGGAAGAAAATGAATTAGATTGGTTTATGGAAAATCTCGATAGCTCATTTAATTCATTGCAAATGCTAATTGATGCCTTTAAGGATAAATATGGCGGAAATAGAGAAAAAAATTATTTACTTAGAGATATTAGCGATATAAAGAAGAAAGAAAATGAGATTGCGACAAAATTCACTAAAAGGTTTAATGGTATTCTTAAAGAATTACATCAAGATTATAAACCCACTGATAAGTCTCTCATAGAATATTAAATTGATGCATTTAATGTTGATACTTCTTACTAGTTAAGATGTGCTAAGCCTACTGATTATAAGACTACCCAGACTTTACTTGAAGAATTGGAACAATGTCAAAAGGTATTTGGGAAGTCTGAGATTCCATGCTTTGATAGAGGTCCAAGTAAGTCCTGTGCACCTAAAGGGAAATAAGTCAAAGAATTTTACCATGATCCCATTAAAGAATTGACATAGTTAATTAAGGATATGAAAATTGTGCATGCAAAAGAAATGAACATTATGTAGGCTAGGTTGATCCAAATGGAAAGATCACAAGCACAAAATTTTCAACCTAGAAGTAATAACAAGAATAATATCGCATGGCGAAAAAGGACCTCTCCAAATGAACAGAGACCATTGAATTTGCTTGAATCTACAAATGTTGTTGATCAACCTTTGCCATATTGTAGACCTTGTGAAATCTTCCATGGTGATGACTCTTGTGTTATTTTAAAAGGAACCTTGAATGGTGGACAAGTGGGAAAAAGTGAGCAATTTAATGTAATCAATCATGATCCTTACTTGCATATGGAAGATGTGGATCATGATATGGAGATGCTCCCTTCGCATGTTATCATTAATAATTTCAATGATGAGAAGGATCCAATTACAGAATTATATGGAGAAAAGCCATCTCAAGAACAAATCTTGGAGATTGTGAAAAGTAAGGGATACAATTATCACATGAGAAATAAAGATCAAAGCAAGGAACAAACTGCTTCTAAGACTTATCATTCTAGTTTGAAAATTGATTGGGTCACATGGATCATAATGTGAAGATTTTTGTTTCTGTCCTTGAACTTTTGAAGGTTCCATCTCAAAGAGCAAAATTCTTGAGATAAAGGATCTAAATTGTTACATGACAAATGAGGACCATCATCCTTTCTTCGTGACTTTAATGGTTAATGATTATTTATTTCATAATTGTATGTTGGACTTGGGGGGCTTCAACTAATGTTATGACTAGGAAAGTCATAGAAAATTTTGAATTTAAGGATATCAAGGCCTTAACACAATATATGCCCCATGGATTCGAATAAGATTAAAGTTCTTGGCGTAATCAAAGATATACAAGTTTTCTTCGCAGCATATCCACATAGGATGATTACTATGGACATTGTTATTATAGACATGCCTGATGTATGGCGAATGCTCTTATCTCAAAAATTTGCAGCTAATTTCAAAGGGTGCATTCAGTTGGATTTATCTTATGCTATTATCCCTTCAGTTGAGGGTGGTATTGTCAATCTCTACAGGGAGGTAGAGAGGAGGTATCACATTGAAGACCCAAGGAATCCTACCAATGCCAACATTGGTGGATCGTGCAAAGAATATAATTAATATTGACTGATCTTTTTGAGTCTGTTATAAATAAGAAAAGAAAGAAATTTGATAAATCTATACAATACAACATTGAAATGCTTCATCATCCTATGAGGATCAAGATTCAACAGGGCACATCAGAGAAGAAGCCAATGGATCCACTTGTGAGCAAACAAGTTCTCTAAATTGGACTTCAAAGATGACATTTTATGCCATACAGCATCCTTTGTATTGTATCTCTCACCCTATTCTCCTAGATTAGATTTTATTTTTTTAATTAGAGTAGGCTTTCATTTCAATATTTATGTTTTACGTTATTAGATTTAGTTTTCATTTCCGTATTGTTATAGTAGAAGAATTTATTTCAGCACTTTATATTTTACGATGATTTTTTATATGTATATGAATAGATATCTACGTAATTTACTTTGTTTGCTTGGATGCAGATTCTGGATTCTCACATTCCTTCACTGAAGTAACATGTCCCCAAGTAGAGCCAGATGTTGACCATGCATAAGTCATCAGTTTCAAGAAGCAGAGTACACATTAGTGGATAAAAAAATTAATGTCAATGTCATCATTGCAATCCCAAATTATGCAGATTCATTGTAAAAAAAATGATTATAGTATGACTATGAAGCCATGCTATAAACACCTAGGTAAGCCTTTCATTCTTGAAAAAAGGTTTCACTCCACAAAGTTTTTTAACCTCCCTAATTATTTGTGTTTCTAAACACGAATAATTAGCAAAGTTTTTCTCCCTAGCATCCTCGAAAGCTAGAGTGTAATCCTCTGGAATGGTCTTAGGTGAGTCCTAGTGTTATCAAACCTATGCATTTTTATTATACTAGATCATGTGTCTTGTGTCACATAATTTGGTTGAGTCTAAGAGGTCATGTCTATTGTAAATTTCCCTTCTATAGGTGATTATTGTAATATCTTGATGTAAAAGTGTTGTCTAGGAATATTTGTGGTGAATAGTTACTCATAGTTAAACGCCATTGCCAAATATTTTTTAGACCCACTTGGATTGGAAAATATGTATAATCTCCTCGAGTCATTTTATTTATTTTTTGGAAAGAATAAAAATAAAAATAATTAGCCAAAAATTATCAAAAAAAAAAATGAGACAAAAATTTATTTCTCTCCAAGTGAGAAAAATCATCAAAAAATAATTGAGGACCTTTTTCAAAGGGAAAAATCAATTCAAAGTTAAAAGACCTCATTTATAAGCAAAATGTCCCAGTTCATAAATTTGTTGGACCAAGAAAACTATTTTTCCAACAGGTTGAATTTCTTGGACCAAGTGGTTGATTAAATTGCACAAGTTACAACAATTCTACTTTTCAAAGATTTTCCTTTGGACTAAAAGCACTAGGAAGTTTGATTTTGACCCATCCAACTCGTTTTTCAAGGGGATCAAATTTTTTGGAGATTTGTGCAGCAATTATCAATGGATATAATTAATTTGACAAGGATGAAGCCTTGGATCAAGTCAAACTAGCCATTTTTCCACTTGAAGGGGTCTCATACTCTCATTTTTCTATATAAGGAAGATATTGAGCTCCTCATTGATTGTGATGTACTGAAGGAAAAATATTAAGCAAGCTGTGAGTCAAGCTACTGGATGTAATTTCTATTTTGCAATAATAATATCAAAGTCTTTGGGGTTTATTCGTGATGGTGTTCCTTTTCTGCTTCTTGTGGTAATGTTATTCTAAATCATACTCTTAATGCTCTAGTAAAATTAATTTCCAAGTTATTATTTCATTAGCCAATGGTTGGATTATGTATTTGCACAAGCATCTTGCATTAGGTATTTTGTTTAGAAAAGCATCCTAGTTCACTCAATCTAGTAGGTATCTCTAGATCTTGATGATTTTAATGTGTATCTACCCTCTTATGATCTAATAACTTCATTTCAAGTGTGCATATATTTTATGATATTCATATCTTGGGCGAGGGCAAGTATTCAATTGGACCAACCAACTCTTAAGACTAGAGGTTTAAAATCCCATCGTGTTAAATTTCCCAAGGCTTATCTAACAATTTGTATGCAGTAACTTGACCATGGCATTAGATTGAAAAAATTAACTTCCTCAAATTATTTTCAAAGCTAAATTGAGCAATAATGTTAGGTCTCCTTATCTAGAGCTTGTAATTTTTATTCATGAATATTTGTAAATAATTTCACTAACCCTTGTAATTTATTTTTCTAATGTAAATAGCTAGTAGGGTTTATTTTTCAAATTTGAGTTTTTTCTATAAATCTAGAGGGACAACTAGCCTTTTATCACTTTGTAGGTGATCTATCTCAGGATCAAAGGCCAAATCTGAATTTTAAAGGAATCAAGCCCTCGCTTAGCCTAGCAGTTAGGGTTTGGGCATTGAATCACCAGAAGTCGTCCAGCCTAAGGATCAGGGCCATAACGGTTTCAATGCCAAATCTAGCCTTAGGAGGCCTAGATCCATCATTTCAAGCCTCTAAAGCTCCAATGCTTACCCATTCTTGGAGGCTGCTAGCCCTATAAGGGGTTATTTCACTTACGAATAAGGATTTCCTCAAGGGTTTCAATTCTAAAAATTATTTGAAAATGTGTTTAAATTACATAGGTTTAACTTGTTTTTGGTTGCAGGATAGCAAAGGAAAATTTTTGTGGCCCAAGAAGAGTGATTTCAACCCTATTTGGGCTAGCTATTAGGGGTTAAGGCCTAAAAACCCTAGTCATGAGCCTATTTTAGCCTCTAAGACTTGGTTGTCGGCTTAGAGGTCCCTTAGAAACCTAGTTGTAACCCATTGAAGAGTCAAAACACCCTAGCTTCAGGCATGGAGACTAATCAAGTTCATTTCAAGTAATTTCATGACCAATTTCTTATGTTTGTACGCTTCGTAAAAAAAATAGATGGTTTTTGCATGGGTTTACTTTGAAAATTTGCCATATTGATCACTAAATCATCAAGTCTTAGGCTAACATTTATGTTGTAGGCCTATTGTCACTTGGATAAAGGTTGTGTTGGGATATAAGTCACTTTCAAACATTAATCTTGCCTCTTTAACCTAGCTGCAGGCCTATTTGGATTTTCTAGCCCTAGCTATTGCCTTTTCAAGGTATTTTCATGAATACAGTTAGAGATATTGCCTTTTCAAGGTATTTTCATGAATACATTTGGATATAAGTGCTAACTATTTATGATTCCAAGTGTTGTCTAAGAATTGGCAGTGATTTGAGGCCTACTCAATGTGATCTGGGTTTGCATCTTAACATACTAGCTTTGAGACTAGGTCATTCTCATTTAAGCCCTTCATCTTTGCCTTATTTTATCACTGTCCTATGCTTCAGATATATTCATTTATTACAGGCCTTAACTCCAAGATAAATAGATAACAAGGAGCTCTAAAGTAACACATAACAATCACATCAATAATTTAAAGTGTTTAGGCTCTTACCTTATGCATCTTGATGATTGACATTGGTTTGTCATAGGACTGATATCATTTTTGGAAAGCTTTGATCTCATTCTATAGTAGCATTTCATTAGCATTTTAACCTTGCACCTAGCACTAAAATTGGTTACCGAACTTTGGTATGGTTACTTACACCTTGTGAATGATTTAAGGACGGATTTCATCACATTAAGGACTAACATATAAGCTACATTAAAGGTTTGATTCATTCTTGAAGTGATACATATAATTGGTGAAAATTTAACTAGGTTTGGTTTTCATAAAAGTATTTGGGTCATTATGTAATGTACTTGTCAAAAGAATGAAAAAGAAAAAAATTATTATTATCACAATGACTTATTAAAGCATGGGCTTCATGCTTGGGTCATATTTTATTAGTCAAAGTCCCCATTGAGGACTCCTAAGATTTATAGAGTCATTGTACATTTTATGAGACCATTCTTCGGCTTTTGAATCATGTAAAAAGATTTATTATTGAGTCAAACTAGGCATTTGACACCTCCAAACCAAGTCGGCCTCAAGAAGATCAAGTTGGCCTCAAACAGGGCAATTTGACCTCACCACAAGCCCTATATATACAAGGATATAAAATTCATTTGGAGCATTCACTTACTCTCACACAAGTTCGATATCCAGAAGAAAGAGTTGGAAAAGTGCAAAGTAGAAAAGGACGCTAAAAGAAGTGTGAGTTTGGAGAAGGAAGAGAAAGGAAAATAAAAGTTTTGGACAATCTATCTCTCTCTTGTGTGGGTTCCTCTAGGAGAGCGAATTTTTTCCTTTCTAGTCGAAGTTGTTGTTGTTGTTGTCGCTACCAATCTGTTGGGGCAAAGTGCTGCTGCTTCAAGGTTGAAATTCTGGGTTGAAGTTGCTAGAAGAAAAGGTTGACTTGGTGGTTGGAGGAGGTATGATTCTAGGTTGAAGAGTCTCATGAAAACTATTGATGGAAGAGATTTTGACTTGGTTTTCCCCTAAATAGGTGTTTTTCCCTGGCAGAGTGCCTAGATCTTATATCTTGTATTTTTGTGATCTTCATACGCACATAACTTGGTAATTGTTTGATGAAAGATAATATAACAAATAAGTAAAAGAAGCCAACATAATTCACAAGTAATTATCAAGAGAGAGAAATCTAAGCCTAAATATAATAGCATTGATTTTTCAACATGGTATCAGAGCTAAGGTCAAAGAATATTGAATATCACTTCACTGGCTTAAAGAAAATGGTTACTCCCTCTATGATAAGAATGGGATTCAAAACTGCAGGAAGTTGGATCAAGAAGATATTCTACTACTTATTCAACGAGGTCAAAAGTTAAGGGTTCTTAGCTGCACTTACAGGTTCACTTAATGATGATAATGCATGGATCATTGGCAGTGAAGCATCAAGGCATATGAAAGGGGAATGTAAACAACTTCAAACTCTATCAAAGGAACCATATTCTCATGTAGTGGAATTGGGAGACAACAAAATCTATGTTGTTAGAGGCCTAGGATCAACATCTTTGAAGCTCGAGAATGGAGCTAAACTACATCTCAACAACGTACTATATGTTCCAGGTTTGAAAAAGAATTTTCTTTCAATTTCTTGCTTAGAAGATTAAGGGGATATAGTTGTTTTTGTTGACGGAAAGGTCTTGGTTTGGGGAAAATATTCAACTATTGATAAAGCTAGGGTTATTGGAGTTCGTGAATGAAACGTATATAGATTCATTACACCACCTCCTCAAGCCCTAGTTCATACGGAAATCAATCTCAATAAGCCATTGCATATAACATATGGTAACCGTCACTACAAGGTCATTCCCATTCTTAATCAACTAGTTTGTGGCTTCCCCGATATCAAAGAAGATCGTGAAGGAGTTTGCAAGGGATGCTATTTGGGTAAAGATACAAGAAAACCATTTTCAAATAGTGAAACAACGTCTAAAGAAATATTAGACCTCATTCATTATTATGTGTGTGGGCCTATGTCTAACAAATCATTTGGAGGTTATCTTTACTATGTGACATTCATTGATGATCACTCTAAAAATACATGGCTCTACCTTCTCAAGAAAAAGGATGAAGTATTTGAAAAATTCAAGGAGTTTAGATTTGAAGTGAAAACCCTAACCAAAAGAAAAATAAATACTTTGAGATCCAACAATGGTGTGGAATACACTTCTAAAGAATTGATTTCATGTTGTAAAGAAGTGGTAATTAAGAGGGATCTTATTGTTCCCTATTATCCCGTAAAAATGGAGTGGCCAAAAGAAGGAATAGGACAACTGAAGAAGATATACGAACAATGCTCATTGATCAACACTTACCAAAATTTCTATGGGGAGAAGCAGAAATGAAAACAATATATATTCAAAATAGAATTCCTCATAGAATTCTTGAGAATATGACACCTGAGGAAACATTCACAGGGAAGAAACCAAGTGTGGACCATCTCCGAATTTTATAGAGTCATGGCTATATCCACATTCCAAAGGAAAAACAGAAGAAGTTAGATTATACAAGCATCAAAGGGATCTTGGTTGGCTATAGTCTCTCCTCAAAGGCATATAGAATCTACATCAAGGAAGGAAGACATATTGAAATAGGTAAGGACGTTATATTTGACAAAAATCATGCATACAAAATATCCAAGGACATTCCTATTGATTTTGATGATGAAGATATACCTATATTCGAAGAAGAAGAAGTACAACACGATAATCCATCTACAATTCAAGAAGAAGAAGAAGGACCAAGTGAGAATATTCAACTTGTGATCATACCGAACACAAGGAAGAGGCCAAAATGATTAAAAACTACTCTTGAAGATGTTGAAGGACATGGAACTACAAAAAGAACCTTTAAAGAAAGTAAAAGGCGATACTGCATATACGACAAAATTGATTGAATCTTAACCATCCATATTTGAAGAAGTTGCTCATCGGGAAGAATGGAAGAAGGAAATGCAAGAAGAATATCAATCCATCATGAAGAATGGGGTTTTGGAAATCGATCCTAGACGGTGACAAAACGGTTGTCACCTCCAAATGGATCTACAAGATCAAGCACGTTGTTGATGGAAGTATAGACAAATACAAAGCTAGATTTGTTGCAAGGGATTTCTCTCAAAAGGAAGGCATAGATATGAAGAAACCTTTGCACCCACTGCAAGGTATACTTCCATTAGATCTTTGGTTTCATTGGTTGCTACAATGGGATGATGTGAAGATAGAATTTGTGAATGGGACCATCGATGAGGAAGTATACATTGAGAAACTTGCAGGCTTTGAAGTAAATAGAAAAGATACTCATGTTTGTAGACTTAAGAAGGCCCTATATGGTTTGAAGCAAGCTCCTAGGGAATTGTATGCAAGAATGGATGCACACCTTCTACGAATTAGGTTCATAAAGAGTTCTTTCAATCCAAATATCTACATCAAGGTTGTGGATAGTGAGCCAGTCATTATTCTATTATATGTGGATGATCTATTTAGCACAGGTGTGGAGCGAAGGGTACAAGAATGCAAGAAGATGATGGCAGCCGAATTTGAGATGAAGGATCAAGCATTGATGCACGATTACCTAGGTCTGGAAGTATGGAAAAATCTTAGGGAGATATATTTGGGGCAAGGAAAGTATATCAAGTTGTTGCAGAAATTTGGGATGATGGATTCCAAGTCCCTAACTACTCCTATGATCACCAATCTCAAGAAGTTGAGGAGCTTTGACTCAAGTCTCGTAGATCCTACCTCCTATCATAAGTTGGTGGGCTCTCTGATGTATCTAATAAATACTAGGTCAGATATATGCTTTGTTGTAAACAATTTTAGTTAGTTTCAGTTGGAACCTTGTCATGATCACTACGTCGCTGCCAAGCATATATTGACATATCTTTGTGGCACTATACATCACTGCCTAAAGTACGATGGCAAGGAATTCAAGAGGATTGGATTCATAGATTCTTATTGATGTGGCAATGAGACTTGTTACCGCTCAAACTAGCAGGGATCCTAGAGGGGCACTTGCTAGGTCAAGAGAAATAATGAAGCTAAGGCCCACTATCACCACAACTAAAGCTTCCTACTTTTCACGGAATTTCACTGATGGGAGGAAACCTAATATATAGAGAATTGCTTATGAGGAATAGATCAACGAAGATGGATGTGAAGTGATCTCGATTACACTTTCCTAGGAGAGACTCCAGAGAGGGGCGTGCCTGTGTTTGAAGCAAGGTACAAGGTTCTCTAAGATAGGGGAATAGGGATTTGAATGCTTGGCTTATGGAATGTGACTTGCAAAGGAATTTCCTAAACCCTAATATTCTTGTGGGACTTGGTTTTCCAAGTGGTTTTTGAAGAGTTGACTTTGATAAGATATGGGACCACACAGGACCAAGTGGACCCAAGTTAGGTCAAGAGGACATGATTAAGCAACCAATGATATTATTGACCTAATTATGGAGGGGAAAGGGATCAAGAAATGAATTTTGAATGGAAGGCAATGTAAGGATCCCAATGAGGTTTCTAGCCTAAGGGAAACCAAGGGTAAGAATTGGTCTTCAGCTAGGGCTTGTGATATCTCAAGATCCCACCGTCGAAATCTCCTGAAATTTTGAGGGATTCTTGAGGACACACCAACGATGTTGTTGACCAAAAAGAGAAGTATTAGGATGGCTAGATCATGAGATAATTGATGCCCTAGGTGACCTAGAGGACTATACCTAGAGAAGAAGAAAGGGGAGAAGGAAAATAGGTTTAATGTGATCACCTTTGGGTGGACCAGTGCCTAATCCTTTGGGGATATTGGAGTCAACTAGAATTATGACTATGGACCTTTGAATTTTCTAAGTCAAGGAGGCCTCAAACACAATTGTTTGGCACTAAGGCAGCAACAAAAGGAGCTCCAAAGACTTTATACTTCGTTTTGCAAGATAAATGGCTTGTCAAGATGAATTTAAATAATGAAATATCCCCAGGAACATTCATTCATTATACGTCGCCCATACATGAAGCATTCACTATCCAGAAACAAAATCTCCACAACTTCACATAAGAGATGCAGCGAATAAGCCCTGGTATAGCGAAATCCCAGCAACAATGTATGTGACTAAATTAGAATGAAAGATTACCATTAAAATGTACTTACATGTATAAGAATATATCCAACCATCCAAAAACTTTCCATTAAAAACTCTAAAACATATGAAATTTATCCAAACATCAAAATTCATTCCATGCTCCAAAATTTCGTCCTCCAAAAAGGATAGCGAAATCTCTAAAGAGATACTAGTTCCAAATCCGAGTGATGATGCTAAAATGAATTCACATCACTTGTATTTATACACTCTAATGAGTTTGATTTAGCTAATTAGGCCTACATTAGGCCCCACAATAAAATAATGTGCAAAATAACTAACTTTTGGTGACAAGCCCACCAAACTAGCTCATAAACAAAAGAATAAGCCTCTCAAGAGTTCGAATAATTAATAGTGTGTGTCGTTGGGCCTTATAGGAGGCCTCATGGAGTCCATATGGGCCATAATGTGTAGTTGAACTCCCAAAAGAAGTGGACAAGGGGTTGGCCCCTTGTAATAACCTGTGGTGCTCCAAATGACATGTGGGGGCACACAAGTGTCCTCATGGGTCTCCAAACCGATCGAAATGCATGTAGATCTCCTATGAGGGCTAGGATGATGATGTAGGTAATTCCACATCATCGTGAAAGCCTTGGATCATCTTCCAAGTGTATGGTGCAACTCTGGGGCGAGTTGGGCATGATGGATCAGGTGCATCTTCCTCGTCTAATAAGTGAACCATGAACAATCTTTGAATGGTTGTGGGGATCCATGGAGTGTGGTCTACTATTGTGGAGGTCCATGGATCTCTACACACATCCTACATGTGCTAATGTAGCCCTCTGGGGTCAGAACCACATATAGAGAGACCAAACCCAAATGGAAACCACCTACAATCCTCCATAAGATCCAATGCGTCCCCGTGCCTTCCAGCACACCAAGCCATTAAAGAAATCAAGTAGAAGAGTTTATAAACCATGGATAAGAAGTGAGCATTTACTAATGGCATGCCCTTCCATAGTGGGCTTTGGCATGTGTTAATGTCTCCCAACTCCAAATAGGGTTAATCAGGCATCCTATTAGGTGGTTTCTACCCCTAAAGGGAATGGTATGTTTGTGGTACATCCTTCAAATGGTGGTGGCATGTGGCATAATGATGGAATGGAGTACGGAATGAAAGGGGAAACCTAGATCACATGCCATGATACAAGGGTAGCTAATAAAATGGAATCTCACACTTGGATAAATAATGTATAGGAGGGAGCAATCGTGGTGCATGAGTTACCTCGGCCTTGATTTTTCCACCCTTCTTCATATACCCTTTTCATTTTTATGATTTTCTTTGGTTAACTACTCAGGGCTATAAATAATGAGAGCATGATGCGTAAAGTATAGCAGTGGATACCCCCTTATAAGGTGGGGTAGTTCATCGCCCACCGGGGGTTGGGACAATCATGGGTTCCTGAATGATAAGGGAGGCTCATCAACGGCCATGTAGGAACCAGGGTGATGGCCATGGAATGGGGTAGAGCTCATGTCATGGATTTTTCCCACATGCTAAATGCTTTTGTCTCAACCATATTTTGCATTTTGTGATACAATTTCCTATCGAATATGGCTAATTATGCTTTTTCTTTTTCTTTTAGCTACATCAACCTTCGGGCATCATTCCAAGTCCGACCCAAGATGTGGGGCAAGGGGAGGGGGTGGCTGACCCTATATGGACCCAATGGAGGAATGTGGACCTAGTTGAGAGGAGATATGATTAGGGGTGTAATAAGAAGAAGGGGAGTAACATATGAAAATCAGGGAGCATGACCACACAACCAAAACTGGGGTTTCCCATGTAGTACCATCCCTTAAACCAATAGGTCAATAAAAGAAATCCCACAAGACTAGGGTGCCAAGTTAACATCCCAAAAGAGACCTAGCGGACAAGAGCACAGACCTAGACCACCCATTAATCCATGCCCAAAGTTTCCATGATAAATAAACTAGAATACTCAATTACCAAATAACAAGGCATATTGTTAGGTTTGGGAGGCCCACCTTCAAACATACGATCATGACAGATGGGTGAGGGACCACATGGTTGGCTCAAGTGGTGGAGAAACGGCGCATCGATCTAGTTGATGGCTGTGAGGAGCTGATGGTTTCCAACTGAGGACCATCATGGAGAAATAATTTATCCTAGGGATATCACCACAAAATGGTGGGTAACAAGACTAATGGAAGAAGCACTATAGGTGGATGCTTTAGTTTGGGATCTACGATGATCTCATGGATTCGTAGAAAGCAATATCTCGTTGCTCTAAGTAGTGTTGAAACAGAGTACGTGGTTGCATGTGAAGTAGGAAAAGAGGTTGTATGGTTGAGGAAGCTTCTAACAGATTTGTTCAAAAACCCTATGGATCCTACTGTGATAGACTGTGATAATCAAATTTGCATCAAGATGTTTGGAGATCCTTTGTTTCCTTCTAGAACGAAGCATATCAGCAATAAGTTCCACTGCATTAGGAACTTGGTGCAGGATGGGATCGTGAATAATACGTTATGTCCCGACAGACGATCAGGTAGTTGATATACTAACAAATTATCTTCCTAATAAGAAGTTTGAATATCTTAGAAGCATGCTTGGTTTAGGTTATATTGTTGATCTTATTGATGATGATAAAATTTTGGAAGAGATTTGTTGAGGCTTTGTGCGTGAGACACATTGCCTGGGAGGACATATGGTCGGCATTATGTGTTGTTGTCTAGATCCTGAATTAGGGAGGGTGACGTTGGTCATGAAGCTCTGACCTCTGATACGCACTTGGATACTTAAGTTTATGGTTAGCAAGTAAGCATAACGGTACCTAGAGAGGCTGAAAGCTTTATTCCATCCTAGCCTCACCCAAATAGATTTCCCTGGTCAGGAATCTAGTCCATGGGATTGTAGTCCCTAAACTCTTCATAGTTCATATGGTTTGACATCCTCCTTGTACTTGTATATGTTATTATGAATACCTCCCTAGTTAAGAGGGAGTGTTGAAAAATGTAACTAGGTTTGGTCTTCATAAAAGTATTTGAGTCATTGTGTTTTGTACTTGTCAAAAGAATGAAAATGAAAAAATTTATTATTATCAAAATGACTTAATAAAGTATGGGTTTCATTCTTGGGTCATCTTTTATTAGTCAAAGTCCACATTGAGGAATCCTAGGATTTATATTGAGTCATTAAAGACATTGTACATTTTATGAGACCCTTCTTGGGATTTTGAATCATGTAAAAAGGTTTATTATTGAATCAAATTAGGTATTTGACACCTCCACACCAAGTCGGCCTCAAACAGCGCAATTTGACCTCACCACAATCTTATATATACAAGGAGATCAGATTTATTTAGAGCATTCACTTACTCTCACACAAGTTCGATATCTAGAAGAAAGAGTTGGAAAAGTGCGAAGTAGAAAAGGAGGTTAAAAGAAGTGTGAGTTTGGAGAAGAAGGAAGAGAAAGGAAAAATTAAAGTTTTGGGCTATCTATCTCTATTGTGTAGGTTCCTCTGGGAGATCGAAGTTTTTCTTGTATAGTCAAATTGTTGTTTTTGTTTTTGCTGCTTCAAGGTTGAAATCCTGGGTCGATGTTGCTAGTGGTTGGAGGAGGTCTCTGTCTAGGTTGAAGGGTCTCAACAAAACTATTGAAGGAAGAGATTTTGACTGAGTTTTCACCTAGATAGGGGTTTTGCCTTGGCAGAGTGCCTACATCTTGTTTCTTCTATTTTTTTTTATCTTCATACACACATAATTCGGTAATTTCATGATGAAAGATAATATAACAAATAAGTAAAAGAAGCCAACATAATTCACAAGTAATTATCAAGAAACAGAAATCTAATCCTAATTCTACTAGCATTGATTTCTCAACACTATTGGCACTCATAGAATATTGATATTGCTCATCTTCTCATGGATAGCCTTGTTTGATTACTAACTCGCTCTCCCTTTCCTCCTTGTTAGTTACTGTGCATTTCATAGTTGCATTGTTAGTTTCTAATTACATTCTCATGGCATGGTAGTCTTTCTCTTGGAAATTACATTGCATGGTTAGATTTATTTGTTGGATTTAATTAGGTAGTCTCACTGTTAGCAATCTTATCTAATTGCTTTTGGTTGTGCCCTTATCTTAGGGAATTCCTCTTCTTCTAATTTGCAAATCTAATAAGCACATATAAATGGTCAACAAGCATTGCTATCATTGTTTCATTGAATTACATTGAAGTGTTTCATATTGGCACCTTGTGATCTTGTAATTAATAAGTGGTATCTGAACATTTTGGCCTCGCTTACAAGAGGTTCTATACTTATCTTATTGGATTACTTTGTGTAATTGTAATCTCATTGAATCATTCTTAATTTGGTTATTATGAATTCTCATCCTAGATTAGACTTGCGTAATTAAAATTTACCTGCAAGCATAAGCTTGGTTGATAGACATTTAGGGCCACCTTCTCTAACTAATTTGTGATGCTTCACCCTTGCACAAAGATTAAAACAAGTGACCTTGTGGTTCTCTTACGAGTAATCCCTTGTAGGAATGGAGGCATCTGGGTCGTTAGAACTCCAAGGTAGGTATCGTTAATGAGGCCTAGACTTCTTTCTACAACCATGTGCAAGACTTGCTTCAAAATAATTGAGGAGAAAGCTCTCACCTAGACTAGGCATATAACTAAAAATAACCAAGATCTTGCATTTCACATTTAGATTAGGTTTTGCATTTAAGATAGATCTTGCATATCATCCTTGCAACACTTATTTATCCGGTAACTTGACATATTAATATTTGTTGTGCAAGTACTTCTTAATTTCAATGCATTGGTCTATCATTGACATATCTCAAATAATCTAATTGTTTGTGCTTATTAATCTTACTTGACATATAATCCAAATCAATTTTCTAGGATATTCATTTATATATCCTAAAATTGTTGATTTTCAACAGGTTCATCCTTTCACCTTTAAGGACTACCCCCCTAGCCTACTTTGAGGAGATAGCTTAAACAGAGGGAGTAGGGATCAAAGTATGTTGAGAAATCTAGGGGCGGCTAGATCAGGTGATTTCTCTTACTTTGATAATTGCTTTTGATGTATTTTAACTTAACTTGATTAGCTTCTTCTAACGCTTGATTATTATTAGTGTTCTTTATCATCAAACAACTACCAAACAATAAAAACAATGAGACAATAGGACACAAGATGTGGGCAATCATCCAGGGCCAAAACCTCTCCAACTAAGAGGAAAACCCACAAAAATTCTTCTCTTCTTATATAACTTCAATTGATGAATTGTTCTTCTAATGCTTGATTATTATTAGTGTTCTTTATCATCAAACAACTACCAAACAATAAAAACAATGAGACAATAGGACACAAGATGCGGGCAATCATCCAGGGCCAAAACCTCTCCAACTAAGAGGAAAACCCACAAAAATTATTCTCTTCTTATATAACTTCAATTGATGAATTGAAAGACTTATGACCCTTGGCCAAAGCCATCCAAAACCAAGTCAAACCTTGCTTCCAACAACTTCTGCAATTTCGACTTACCTAGAAAATTTTTCTACAACTTTGATATTCCCAGCAAATTCTTTTGTAGCTTCGACCTGCCTAGCAAACTCTTCTGCAACTTCAAGCTGCCCAATAAATTCTTTTGTCGAGCAAATTCTTCTGCCCCACAAATTCTTCTTCCCAACAAATGTAGAAACCCTAACATGAAAAAGAGAGAGAGAGGCACAAAAACTTTGATCTAGTTCTTCTCTTTTTTTCGTCCTTTTCTAAGTTCTATCTTGAGAAGATCGAACTTGCTTGAATGATTCCCCAAATGAGGTTGAGTTCCTTCTTATTTGTAGGCTTGTGAGGGGTACAAATTGTTATCTTTAGGATAACTTGATCTTTGCACCATGACGAGGTCTTGGAGGGTCTCTTGACTCTATTTTGACTCAAATAAATTCTTTTTACAATATATAACATGCCCAAATGGGTCTTTAATACATGACAATGACTCAATTAACCTAGAAGCACTCAATGGGTTCTTAACCTAAAAATTAATTTCCATTGAGCATGAAACCCATGCCTCAAGAAAAATAATAAATTTATTTGTATCCTTTCATTAAATACATAAAATCATGATTACATATGTCATTATGAAGATCGAACCTAGTCACATATTTCAAGACTCCCTCTCAACTAGGGAGGTATTCATAATCCATACAAGGTAATTGGACATTCTTAATTTGACTAATTCTCATAAGAAGAGTCAGACTCGTAACCCATTTGTTTAACATCATACCAACTAGCATTGTCACATAGAAAGGCCTTGACTAACATCTCTATCTCTCCACAAGATCAGAGCACAATGTTGGAGAGACCAATGATTTATAGACACCACCATCATTGTCTCTCAAGGAATATACACCACCCGGGTGTTCACAGGGTATGCCCTTCCAGGACTATTCTTATCTCGGATTCTTAGTCCTCAAATAATACTAGTCCTCTACGACTACTCTTATCTTGGATGCCCTACCACATCCACAAAGAATATCGGATGTCAGATGCTTACCCAATCCTTTATTCTTTCTTCCCAAGTGAAGACAAGAATGATGTTCTTATCTCTCCCTCTCAACTAGGAAGGATGTACACATTCCTATGTGTACCCATTCCCATAAAAGGAATATACCCAAGCTCCCTCTCAGCCAGGGACTTTCCCAAGCTCCCTCTTAGCTAGGGACTTACTTCCAAGTTTCTTCTTAATCAGAAACTTGCTTCCAAACTCCCTCTTACCTAGGTACCTATTTCCAGAAACAACTATCTTTTCTTTGGTGGAGATCATGGGACCTTCAGCTGCTTGTATAACATGCCCAAATGGGTCTTTAATACATGACAATGACTCAATTAACCTAGAAGCACTCAATGGGTTCTTAACCTAAAAATAAATTTCCCTTGAGCATGAAACACATGCCTTAAGAACAATAATAAATTTATTTTTCTCTTTCCATCAAATATATAAAATCATGATTACATATGTCATTATGAAGACCGAACCTAGTCACATATTTCAACACACCCTCTCAATTATGGAGGTATTCATAATCCATACAAGGTACTTGAACATTCTCAATTTGAATAATTTTCATAAGAAGAGTCGGATTAGTAACCCATTTGTTTAACATCATACCAACCAGCATTTTCACATAGCAAGTCCTTGACTAACAGCGCTATCTCTCCACAAGATCAAAGCACAATGTTGGCGAGACCAATGATTTATAGACACCACCATCATTGTCTCTCAAGGAACATACCCCACCTGAGTGTTCACATGTTATGTCCTTCCGGGACTATTCTTATCTTGTATTCTTAGTCCTCAAATAATATCGATCCTCTAAGACTACTCTTATCTTGGATGCCCTACCACATCCTCAAATAGTATTGGATTCCATATGCTTACCCAATCCTTCATTATTTCTTCCCAAGTGAAGAAAAGAATGATGTTCTAATATCTCCCTCTCAACTAGGGAGGATATACCCATTCCTATGAAGGAATAAACCCATTCCCATAAAAGGAATATACCCAAGCTCCCTCTCAACCAGGGACTTGTCCAAGCTCCCTCTCAACCAGGGACTTGCTTCCAAGCTTCTTCTTAATCAAAAACTTGCTTCCAGATTCCCTCTTACCTAGGTACCTATTTCTAGCAGCAACTATCTTTTTTTGGTGGAGATCACAGGACCTTCATCTGCTTGTATAGCTCCTCCATTCGATGTCATGAATTTTATATTCATCTTTATGGATCCTTCAACCTGTAGGGCATTGGCCATCCATCACTTCCCTCAAGTCAATCATGTCATCCTTCTTCTTATCTGAAAGTGATCTTCTAGTCCAAATCTGGTTTTCCTTCATACAGCTACCTTTTCCGCATCATGTTTCCTACAGGATCTTCCATCCAACCACATGAGTGATAGTTGAAAATAAAATCTACTATTCTCTTTCAGTGGCCCTGTATCAACCCATCCAGATGTTGTTCAAAAATAAAAAAATGAACATCAAATCAAAAATGGAGTTGTCTATAATGCGACTTTTTGGAGATTCCGGTGACGGAATCCGGCGGAAGAAATGAGGTTAAATCTTGATTTTTAGCAGTTAAAATGGTTTTTTAACTGCATATTTGGATTCAGCGCCCTGAAAAACCCCTGGGAGCCATTGATTGTGCAGAAACTAGTTATTAAACTTGGGATTCCAATGAATTGCTACCGGATTTTGACCGGAAAAATCCGCCGGAAAGGCTTTCAAAAAGTCGCGTTATAGACTATTGCATCAAAAATACCTTTTGTGATGTCCCTTCATCACGACATTTACTTGTTGAAAAATCAACATCCTTCATATATATTGACACATCTCCAAGGTATTCAATTGTTAAGGGTCTTCTTTCTTTCCAGACTTCAGAGTCTTCATATCTTTCCCATGGAGATATCATGCCAATTTCTTCTAGTCATCAGATGTTGAGTTCCTTTTCCATGTGACCATAGTTGCACCTTTCATGATCTCCTTTTTTTTCTCTCTTCACATATTGCTTCCCAAGAATTTTCATTCATGGTTCCTTCATCTTTGTCAACAACCTCATATTTCATATGAGGACATATTATGTTGATTTGATCTAGCCAATATGTGAACCATGCCTTCAATCCATCTTTCCAACAAAAGAGAATCTTTTATTTTGATCATACTCATGAGGTAGTGTATCTATCCCAGTTATCTGCAACTATATGATGACATGACCTAACTTACCAAACATATGCATACATAACACCTTTTTTTTGGTCATCCAAACTTCCTTCAACAGCTTCTTTCCTTTGATTGAAAGTACTTATTTCCTTCGATTGAAAGTACTTCAACCATTTCGATATGTTGCATTTATCTGTCATCATACCATCATTCTTCCAAATAGTGAATTCCATCCAAGGTGGTATTCTTAGTGAGACGCTTCTTCCAAGAGATGAACCTTATTATGTAGATGCTAATGGAGGATCTTGATTATCTTCATTCTACAAATGCTCCTTTCCAATTATGTATGATGAGATCTACACTATATGACTTCCTTCTACACATAAGTACTACTTATGCTTCTTTATCAAGAGATATTTCCTTCTAATGATGATTGTCATAGTCTTCTACTTCAACTATCTTTCAAGCTTCATATGCACACTTGCTTCAGTCATATGCCCTTATAATGCCATCCTAAATTGATGCATCCTATCATGCTTCTAGAGTTTCCTACCATGATAGCTTTACAAAAAGTGAAAAGAACTTGGTAGAGAAGATTATCTCAATCATAGTACAGATCTTTTACTTCCTCATTTGATTTCTTCTTTTCAGCTTCCTCAGTGATATGAGCTTCTTCCTTTCCTCTTTTGTTGTTGTCCTTGAGTTTCGGACAATCTCTCTTGTAGTATCCATATTCTTGATAGCCATAGCATTGCAACTTGGCCATACTCTTTTCTTTTTCTAACGACCAAACTTCCTAAACTTCCCTTTTCTCTTACGCATGTTAGCAAATGCTTATGTTTGTTTGTTTGATCCTACATCGCTTTTTTCCGTCAACCTAGTTTCTTCAATTTTGCATAGTGACCAAAGTTCATTGAATGGGGTAGCTTCCTTCTTTCCATAGATGTTTGATGTAAAGTTGCCACATTCCTTTGGTAGTGCATTGAGCACTATGGTGGTTGTTACGCAGTAATTTGTCACCGTTGGTCACCGTCCTTGTTACCCCCGCTATCACACACTGGAGGATGCATTTACGGACCTGTGACCAGTGACATAACTTGAAAACACTTGCATTGGAGTCTCCTAAGTATGAACTTCAATATCCCTGAAGACACCTTTTGAAGATCAACCCTAAAAAATGCCCTTTTTCCATTAGCGCGGGTCCACAGTGTCTAACCACGCAATGCTCAGTTCCTCAAAGAGGGCGCGCCCATAGCGCGCTGTCACAGAACAAAGCCCACGCCACACAAAATTAGTCATGATTTTTGGCCAACGCGCACTGAAGTGTTTTTTCCTCCATTACTCATGCAGTTCTCTGGGGAAAAATCCCATGGGTATGATCGAGTGTCGTCTTTTTCATCCATGACAACTCAGTCCAAAGGCTGTTCTAGGACAATACCAAATCTTCAGTAGGTGTCCGAATACGATGAATACTTCCACCTCTTCCATCTATAAAAACTGTCATCCTACATTGAACCGGCTAGTGTCAGAGTGTTGAAGTTTTGAGTTTTGTACAAGAGCTAAAGTAAGCTGAGATTATGCTAGATTGATAGTAAGAGCTGAGAGAGAGGTTATGCTGCTGGAATGTTGAGAGAGGAAGTGACTTTGCAAGACATGCCTAACTGCTGACCCAGTTGGAGGAGATTTGCAGCGTCAAGCCTTTATTGGTTGTAATTCTTCTCTTCTTTTATTGAATAATGAACGACTGTTATTATGGTTCCACTCATGTATTCTTCTGGTAATATTTGAGTTATATCCTGCTTGACTATATATATTGTATGATATTGATTTTACGCTTGTTTTGGATTGTTCTTTGTTTGTGCAGGTGTCCATGCGTTGGAGCGTAAGGATAGTGACCGGCCAAAGCTAAAGGACAGGAGCGACGTTTCTTCCACGACAAATAGCGTTGGATTCCAGGTAGGTCTTTCTGACCAACCTTTAAATTATGCAATTAGGAGCTTGCATGCAGCGTGTATGATTGTTGCTAGACCCCTGTCGGGCTAGTGGGATCGCCTCTGTCCGCAGAGGGGATTTACCGACCTCAACAATTTGGCGACTCCACTGGGGAGTTGGTTGTTGTTTGTGTTTGTATTGTTTGGTTTGTAAGTTGTGGACGGAGTCTGAAGAGCGGCCAGGCAGCCTTCGAAACACTTCTACTATGCAGAAGTGAAGTAGATCAACGCCACTTCAGTCGATCTCCGGGTTGATTTACAAACTGGACAATCTCAATCTTGCTTCGCATGTCGTTTTTCTCTCATTTATTTGTCTGAATAATCTCTTGGTTAGAGTTCTTGCTGTCTTTTTTACTTGCTGGCTTTGTCTAGATACTAGAAGCCAAGCTTGAGACCACCCTTTCTGTCTTTTTGCCTGGCAATTTCCGCCAGCGCGCTTTTTCTTTGCACATTCGCGCTGGTTGGCGCCTGTTGCTCTCAGACAACTCGCGCCAATCTTTGTTTAGCGCAAGTTGCAGACACACAGTCGCGCCGCACTGCTTAAGTTTTTAATAAACTTGTCTGCCAGTTTCTTAAGCTTGGGTTTGTGTCTCTCTACTCTTTTTATGCCTCCTGGAAGTCTGTTGGGTTGATAGTTGGCTGGTGATTTTTTTCATCCTTCAGTTGTTTTCCCTTGTCCACCGATGTTACATCTTGGCCTTTGTGGTTTTTTGTGTTATCGAACCTTCTGTTGGATTGATGATTTATAGATCTGGTCTTTTTGTTGATTGATTTCCATATTCTTCTGGTGGTTATATGAGTTTTACATTTCATACTGCAAGTATCTCGCTTTTTAGCTTGCTTGTCTTACCTGATTTCATTGTGACTTAGCTTACATAGTTACTTGAAAAATCTTGGTTTTTCTTTGCTTTGCTGGGTTTGTTTATGTTTCAGATCTGGTTATAGATTCTTTGGAATGAATTATCTGATTGCGAATCTCTCTTGAAACCCCTTAAGTGCATTATCATATTATTTTTAGAAAAGAAAAAGAATTTTGCTTTTCATCAATTAGGCATGTTATGTTAGTTTTTGCTTTTTAAAAGAAGAAAAAAGAGAAAAGATTTTTCCTTTCCTATTGATTAGCTGCATTAGAACTTTTGACATCGTTTTGTTTGTGTGAACCTCTTCAACTCTTTTGTAGCTAGATTTCATCCAAACGAAACGAATACAATTCTTGCATGTAGTGGCATTTAGGACATTTCGAGAGATTACATTCGCTAAGACCAGAAACTGAGACTTAATCGAAGATGAACAATAAAATTAATTCAATGAACCTAACAACGCATTGAAATTTAACGCTCACATTCTAGAGGTCTAGGCTAGAGACGTGTTCCGGCGTCGTTAAGCCTGGTAGTTTATCGTTGAGTGGTTGGGTGATTCCTCCACGATGAGACGATAGGTGCCAGTACGGACTGTGCTCCCACGTACCGTCGAGTATAAATTGGGAGACCCCTATAGGCTTGCAACCTTTGATACATAGGAAGCCGAGTCTGCCGCCCTACAAACCGTAATGCACTGAACACAGCATTCGGGAAGATTGACTGCAGTACGGGAAGTCCTTGGTGATCTTCTGATCGCTAAGGTGTATAAGCAGTTTTACGGATTGTTTGGCACACCCTTTTACCTAGATTTCCAGAGTAGTCAGCTTTTGATCCTTTTCAGACTGTCTAACAGAAAAGGTGTAAGTGAGCAGATTGTCACTTCGTGCTCAATAAACAATCGAAGGAGACTAGAGTCATCTTTTCGTCCTTTTCTCGACTCTTTAAAGATGAAAAGGTCAAGTTAAGTGTCTTAATAATTTATCTGGCCACGTTCACATTACCCACTTAGATCTTGAGTGCGCTAGCTTGACTAGGATTTCGTCTTAATATGGAAAATTTCCCAGGATTCATCAACCTAAGTCCCCCACCTGATGGGGATGCTGGTCGTTTCCCTTCTCCTGGAAATGCTGGTGCCCTTTATATGGCAACACTAACCCTCCCAGGGTTAACTGTCGGGTTACCAGTTTGGATATTTTCAAACTCTGTGGTCCCTACTGTGTCGGTTGATACTACATCAGTCCTTCCGCCTGCTCAACATCCTGTCGAACCAAAGGTGGACCCCACCCCTTCGACACCTACTTCAACGCCTGCTTCTTCGCCTGGTGAAAGTACCCAGGTAGCTAACAAGAAGAAGAAGAAGACAAAGAAGAAGAAGTCAAACAAGGGAACGGTCACAAACACAAAGACGACTACAAGCACAACCGTTGTTCCACCACGGACAACGGAAGACGGACTCCTTCCCACCCCTCCGCCCAAGGTCAAGTTCCCTTGCAGACTATGCAAGGAAAACCACCTCCTTCGTGATTGCCCTGGCATTCCCAGGGTCTTAAGGATATGGTCTCGTGATCCAGCCCGTCCATCATCGTCCACTGACGCTCACGACGATGATACCCCCGTAGTTGGTCATGGCAAAGGAAAAGGGAAGATTAGATTCCCCTGCAAACTTTGTGAAGGCGATCATCTCCTTCACCTCTGTCCACTCATGGATAAAGCCTCCACTGTCTTGGAAAGTCTTGCGGTTCCCTCGCGCCAACTCCCCGCTGGATATCAGCGTCTTTCTGCAGATGCAAATCGTCCTCCCGCTGACAACAAGATTGGTTTAACCTCCTCTCTTGTCCAGCCTCCTCTTCCTGAACCTGGCTCTGCCCAGCCTGTTCCAGACCAACCATTGGTCACAGAGAGTGTCGACTCGGGTTCACCACCCCTCGACCACCCTGTTCTGGAAGAGCGTCATGATCATGTTCTTCTCGTCTCCTCAGATTCCACTGAGTCCGAAAACGACCCTCTTACCCTCGTTGATTCCGAGGGTCCTTCGTCGGTTCCTTTAGCAATGGGGGGCAATCATACGATTCCCCCACCAAGTAGTTCAGTCGTTTCTTTCGACTGGAGTCACTTGACTACTTTCCGCCTTCCATCCCATGTGCCTTTCCAGATTACAGTACATGCCTCTGAAATGGCAGTACCTGGCACTGTACTGGATGAAGGTGCGTCGGTCAGTCTTATGTCGTATAATACTTGGCAAGCTTTCGGTTCCCCGCACCTCAGGCCGGTCACGCAGAATCTGTTGGCTTTTGACGGAGGAGCATGTCCATCTCTAGGAGTCCTCCCGAAGTTCCCTATTACTTTGGGAGGCAAAACCGTCTATATAGACGTGTTGGTTACCCAAGGGGCTTTAGGCTTCAGTCTTCTCCTTGGTTGCGACTATGTTTATGCTATGGGGGCCATCGTTTCTTCCCTTTTTCGTATGGTTTGCTTTCTGCACGACGGAAGAATCGTGACTATCGATCAATTGTCCTTCGTTAGTCCCCCAACGCCTTCTGCGCAGTTGTCGTCCCCTCCTGGGTTTTATCCACCAGTTGTCTATGCCCCCCCACAGGTCAACTACGTGGCTACCTATCCCATGCCTGTATCCAGCGCCGCCACCGTCGTGCATAGTGTCCTGGGGGCATTGGGTCCCGACTTCCAAGATGTTGACCTTCCACCGGATGAGACACTCTTGGAAGCTACGACTTCTTGTTCATTATGATGAAGTTCGTTGCGAGGATAGTTTTTCCTGTATCAACCTCGTTAAAAAATAAAACAGGCTACCATGAGGATCGTTTGTTCCTGTCTCAACCTCATTAAAAAATGAAATAGGGTTACCGAGGATAGTTTTGATCTTGTGGCAACCTCGTTAAAAAATGAAACATGAGTGGTCGGAGCATAGTTCATTTTCCTGTGTCAAGCTCCTTAAAAAATGAACTTAGGAGTGGTCGGAGCATAGTTCAGCTTTCCTATGTCAAGCTCCCTAAAAAATGAAA
>APFE030148924.1:0-23971 GCA_000404065.3 Pinus taeda
GCAAAGAAACTTCTCATCAATACATTGTTAAATGGTGGTATGATTTAGATATCCCATTTAATGTTGCTCGCTCACCTTATTACCAAGCTATGTGTGACTCTGTTATAGCTACATGAAAGGGCTTCAAAGGTCCCTAGTATGCATGAGTCATGACTTAAGGGGAGATCTTTTGCAAAAAGAGATATCTTCCATTGATGAGTATTTGGTTGAGTTTAAAGATTCATGGTTCAAAACAGGTTGTTCCATCATGTCAGATGGATGGACCGATGGAAAGAACTGCACTATCATTAATTTCCTTGTTTCTTGCCCTCAAGGAACCATGTTTTTGAGATTAATTGATGCATCTGATAAGGTGAAGAATGCAGCCCTTCTATTTGAGCTTTTGGATGACATTATTCAGGAAGTTGGGGAGCATAATGTTTTGTAGGTCATCACCAATAATGCCTCAAACTATGTTCTTGCTAAAAAGATGCTTGAGTCCAAATATAGGACCATATTTTGGATTCCATGTGCTGCATATTGCATAGACCTCATGCTTGAGGACATAGGCAAAGTGGAGTAGGTAAAAAATACTGCAGAGCATGCCAAGTGCATTACAAAATACATTTACAACCACTCATGGGTATTGAACCTAAAGAGGAAAAACATTGGGGGCAAAGAGCTTGTTAGGCCTGCAATTACGAGATTTGCAACTCACTTCCTCACATTGCAATGTCTCAATGGTCAACATAAAAACTTGCAGAAAATGTTTTCTTCTGAAGAATGGTCTAAATCTCGGTGGGCTCCTAGACAAGATGGAAAGAACACCAAAAAAAAAGTGTTTGACAATTATTTTTGGAAAAGGTCTGTAGAGCCTGTGAAAATTACTGAGCCCCTTGTTAAGGTGCTAAGGATGGTGGATGGGGAAAAATTGGCCATGTGCTACATTTATGAGCCTATGGATCAGGCAAAGGCATAGATGCAGGCAACTTACAAGGACAGGTTAGCTAAATATGGTTGTATATGGGAGATCATTGATAACAGATGGAACAATGAACTCCATCGTCCTATACATGCAGCTGGGTATTTTTTGAACCCAAAGTATCATTATAAAGATTAGCTAAGAGATCTGCATGATGGGGAGGTCAAAGCTGTATTGATTGATTGCTTGGAGTGCAAGGTCCCTACCCATGCAGACCAGTTGGAAATACATAGACAACTTACTGTTTTCATTATGGCAGGTGGTACCTTTGGCAAAAACTTGGCAAAGATGGCAAGAGATGCGGATCAACCAGGCAAGAAACTCCAATTTCCAATTTGTTTTTCTTTTCAAGTTAAAATTGTTTACGTTCTTTACAATTCAAATTATAAACTAAGTTACTAATTAATGTATTTTTCTTTGCAACACATTGGTGGGAGTCATTTGGTGGCTAGTGTCCTTAATTGCAAAGGTTTGCAATTAGAGTCCTTAGCCAAACTTGTAGTGCTTCAAGTTGTGAGCACAATTGGTCTGTTTTTTAGAGCATACACATGAAGAAGAGAAATTGTTTGGAACAAAATGGTTAAATGATCTTGTTTTTGTGCAATACAAACTTCAACTAAGGAGGAACCAAATGATGAACAAAACACCTAATCTAGATCCCATTGTGTTGGACGATATTGATCCAACATCAAAATGGGTGGAAGAGACTGAAGATCTTGTGTTTGAGGCTGATGGCATTAGTGCGGGATGAAGCAAATTTTGTGGCGGCATCCGAACCAGGATCAGTAGCGGCATCAAGGAAAGACAAAGAACCAATGGAAGGCACTAGTCATGTAGGTCGACAAACTGGTGCTTCCATTAGGTCCACTTCTATTGTTATTGGTGGCATTGCTACTAAGGTAGCAGATCAGGCTGAGGCATCCTCAGAGTCTGAACCAGAGGATGTCTATGTAGCTCCTAATGATGATCCTGGTGATGAACTTGATGATTGATCATGTGTACATTGTAGACTTGTAGTAGGCCAATGGCCTCATAGCTTGCAGCATTGTTTTTGGACTTTATAGGCCTTTTAGAGCCTCATTGCTTATGTATTTTACTATTTTTTCGATGATATGTATTGCATTAGTGCCATTTTGATATATTCCCCTTTACATGGTATATAAATGAGAAAAATTTGCATATTTTGTCTCTGTTGGTTTGGAATCATGGTTTTAAATCTTAAAAGTAGTTTTGTTTCATTAAAAATTATTTAACGTATTTTTCTAAAACCAGTTCGTTTAGACCTAACCAGTCCCGGTTCGACCGGTTCCGGTCGGTAAACCAGTTCATGGACCGGTCCGGTCACCAGTTCCAGTTTTAAAAACATTGCTCATAGCATAACCTGAAGTAGATACTCTTTCTTTATCTCTAGTAAAGTCTGAATCAGAGTATCCAATCAAGCTAAAGTTGCCCACCTGTGTATACTTAAGTCCAAAGTCTTGAGTTCCCTTCAAGTAATTTAGAATTCTTTTCGTAGCAGACCAATGTCCCTCACAAGGATTTTACATAAACCTGGAGAGGATTCCAACAACAAATGAAATGTCTGGTCTGGTAGTTGTCCAAAAGTTGAGACTTCCTACAAGTTGTTTATACTTTGTTGCATCCTCAAATTATTTTCCTTTAGTGGATGTGAGCTTTAAGTTTTGTTCCTTTGGAGTAGTCAAAGGATTGCTCTCAGCGATGCCAAACTTGTTCAACATATCTTCAATCTGCTTCTTCTAAGAGAGGAATATAAACTTCGGATGTTGAGTTACTTCAATACCAAGATAGTAGTGAACATACCCCAAGTCTTTCATTTCAAAACCTTTCCTCAATTCCTTCTTTATGGATGCAATATAGCTCTCACTGTTCCCTGTCATACACCACAAGATATACAACTATTTTTCCAAGACATACACACAAAATATACAACTGTTTTGCAAACTCTCTTGACAAACAAAGTTGCATCATCAAGATCATAATGTTTGAAGTTGAGTTTTAGAAGATGCTCAGTTAACTTCTCGTACTAGGCTCACAATGCTTGCTTGAGGCCATACAAGGATTTTACAAGCTTGCATACTTTATGTTCTTGAACCTTCACAACAAATCCTTCTGGCTAGGACATAAAAACATTCACTTTCATATCTTCATTCAAGAAAGCAATTTTTACATCCATTGATGGACTTTCCAACCGTTTTGAGTTGCAAAGGCAAAGAGTGTCCTGATGGTAGCCCATTTTGCTGTGGGGCCAAAAGTATCCTCATAATCGACCCCTTCCTTCTGTGCAAAACCTTTTTCCCCAAGCCTAGCTTTGTGCTTGTCAAGTGAGCCATCAGCTTTATACTTGTTCTTGTAGACCCATTTGCAGCCTATTGGTTTGGTTCCCAATGGAGGATCAACCAACTTCCAAGTGCAATTCTTTTTTACCAAGGCATCATACTCCTTTTGCATTGCTTCTTTCCATTCATCATGAGAAGCGGCTTCTTTGAAGGAAGTTAGTTCAAAATCTGAAAACAAATTCAGTTTACAATCATAAGAAAAATTCATATCAATAGGTGAATCAAAATCGTCTACATCACCTCTATTTTACCTAGTTGAATTTCTTGTTCCTGTCTTTCCAACCTCATCAGGATGAACACTTTCAAGTGTCTCTGACAGCCATTTTGGAGGACCTTTCTGAAATGGCTCATGCTACTCAGTTGACTAAGTTGGGGGTGAATCAAGATTGGGTCTCCCAATTCTGTCAATCACATCACTCAAAGTGTCATCAGTGGTTGGGGCTTCATGTGGGGCAGAGAGTGCTTCAGAATAAGATTCCACAGATTGATCCAATATAGGAATCCCCCTTTCAAGATGTGTAATCTCATTATCAAATTCTTGAAAGAACTTGGCATGTCCGAATCTATGCAAGTGATCAAGTTGCCGCTCAACAACATTGTCAACCTTGGAAGATTCAAGAAAGATCACATCTCTAGATACTACAAACTTCTTATTAACTTCATCATAGAGACGATATGCTTTGGAGGTATTTGAATACCCCAAGAAGATACACTTACGACACCAAGTTTGTTTCTTTGTTCCTTAGGTATCAAGGCATAACTCGTGGAACCAAAGACCCTGAGATGCTTTACCGAAGGAATGTGGCCATACAAATTTTCATAGGGAGTCTCGTTTCTAATAGCATTAGATGGACACCTAAGCTTTACATACACAACATATAGAACTGCATCAGCCCAAAACATCAATTTAACATCCTTGAAAAACATCATGGAACGTACCATATTTAAGATTGTCCTGTTCATTTCTTTCAGCTACTCCATTTTGTTGGGGATTATAAGGCACAGCTGTTTGATGTTTGATTCCATGTTGGCGAAGATAGTTTTCAAATTCATTTGAAGTGTATTCTTTTCCATTATCAGTGCGAATAGAGCCAATATGAGATTCTACATCATTTTCAATCCATGCATGAAAGTTATTGAATGTTTGAAAAGCATCAAATTTGTTCTTCAATAAATAAACCCAACACATTCTGGTGTAATAATCAATAAATGTCAGCATATATTTATTTCCATTCGCAGAAGGAACAGGGATTGGGCCACATAAGTATGAATGTATAAGTTCAAGTTTTCTATGTGCTCTGGAATGTGAATCATGAAAAGATTGTTTGTTGTGCTTTCCTAAGATATAAGCATCACATTGCTTAAGTTTCCTAGGAATTGTAGGCAAACCAATAACACCATTTTTCTTCAACGTATAAAGGTTGTCATAATTCAAGTGTCCAAATCTAGCATGCCATAAAAGACTTGATGAAAACGTACCTTCATCATAACGAGAACTGTATGAGAAGTTTTGTGCACGAGCAGAGGTACCTTGCAGCTTCAAAAGTATTTCTTCTTCTATCCCTATCATGACAAGTGAGTGATCTGATGCTTTTATGACCTCAACTTTTCCATCAAACATATGAATGGAGTGTCCTTGTTGGCGAATGTGGACCAAAGACAACAAGTTTCTCCTCAGCTTCGGGATATATAAAACATCATGTAGAAGAAAGTCTGGAAGACCATGCAGTTTGAGCCTGATTGTGCCAAGCCCTGATGGCTTGAGTTTTGACTTGTCTGCAAAATATACTGCTCCAACATTGTCAATAAATTATTCAAAAAAATCTCTTCTAAAAGTCATGTGGCAAGTTGCCCCTGAATCAAGTAACCAATCATTTTTCCAAGAAGCTAGTGAAGCATTAAATAAGTCTCTAGTACTCCAGTATTGCAATGTGCCACAACGTAGTGAGCGGATTTGGGTGCTTTACCTTTCCCTTTGTCATTGGTTTTACCTTTGGCTTCATTTCTTTCCTGCTCAATTTTGTCCCCAGACAACTTACATGTGGATGCATCATGTCCATCTTTATTGCATCGTATGCAATGAAGATCAGGCTTTTCTCCTTGGAACTGCCTGCACCCCCTGCCTCTAAAATTCATTCTTCCTATTCCTCTTTGGCCAACTCTTCCTCTAGAAGAATCTTGTGCAAGATTCTTCTCTCTATGTGCAAGATACACAACTTCTTCAGAAGACTGAGGGGTTGTGTTCTTCCTAGAATCCTTCTCTTTCTCAACAAAATTCTTCTCAATGGAGTCAAAGGTAATCTCCTTGAGGTTTCCACTTGCTTATTTTGACTCAAGATAATTTGAATAAGTGAGATATAGTTCCTTGACATAAGCTATGAGAGGAATGTCTATTTGAACACCAGTGGTTTTTATATCATGCATAATCAATCTTACTGCTGATGCTAAAGCAAGAGGGTCATCATTTTTCAATTCAAGACTGAACAATTTAATCAGCAACTGGACAACTTCAAGTTCAGAGTGTGAGTCATACAATTCCTTCAATTTCTACAAGGCTTCAAAAGCATTTAAAAATGGTGAAATGTGGTGACTCACCTCTTCATTTACAGATGTTGCAATCAAGGCATAAGCCTTGTTGTTCTTATTTTCCCAAATGGAAATCTAGTTATCTAAGGTGGGCTTTGCAAGTTCATTATCTCCTCCTTCACAAACTCCTTTCCACAACTCATTGAAAATGAGAGTGTGTTTTATCTTTTGTGACCATTCAGGATAGTTCTCTTTTCCAAAGAGAACTACTCCAACAATAGATATCAATGGATGCATTTTAAATATGTGTATTGTGTAAAAATGTACTCTGCAAACACATATAAAGAAAATGTGCACTTCTCATGGTAAAAGAAACAATTCTGATATATATAGCAGAGTTATATTTCGGGGAGGGAGTATATGGGGGAAGGAATATTATTTCAGTGAGTGGTGGTATGGTGGTGTGGGTCGGGTCAATGTTCAATGTAATATGATATGACAACATGGTATGGGTGGAGCGTTGAATGTAATATGATATGACAACATTCAATGTAACATGATATGACAGCATGGTCAATGTTCAATGCAATATGATACACAACATTCAACGTAGGAGGTGGCAGTTTGGAGCGGTGATATCACCAACTGTGGCCACGATGGGTGTGGTATGGAGTATACCATTCAACAATGCGGAGTAGGGAAGCAACGCAACCAAAATCAACACAACAGAGAGGTTTGGTATGGTGGGTTGGTAACTAGGAGTCAGGCAGTTTGGGTGTTGTGGATGGGGGCGATACAAGCTCAATGTTTAACCATTGTTTGGCGTGGTTATAGTGGTATATGCAGTGATGGCGTATGGCGAAGGGGTATGTGTGATATGGTTCCGCTGCGCAGTGGGGAGAGGGGTTCAATATATTAAAACCAGTGAGGCGGTATGGGAACGCGGTATGGCAGTCACCACAGTGGTAATACCCAGTAATGATAATCAAACAATGTAACCAGTGAGGATAGCATAACTCAATGTATATATATGCAGTGACAGTCACGGTAATACCATCTTCAAGCTCAATGTAATACACAATCATAGTCATGATGTCGATAATACCACATAGACAACATTCTTAAAAAAAATGTTTCAACTCACAAAAGTTCTAGTTCAAACCAGCGAAAATATCGTTCATGCGCAGAGAATCACCAGTGTTCAGAGTCAATTTGCCAAAACACAGTTAGGCAGGCCGCTCAGTCTCTATGCATCAGTCTCATAGTCCTGAGGTCGAGAGTGCAGGCAACACACTGCCAAAAATGAGTAAGGTTCAGTTCTTCGATGAGAAGATGAGGAATTTGTGCTGACAGAAGGCAGATGCGTCAGACTACAAAAATGTAGAACATGGGAAAGGAGGAGTTACAAGAGAAGGAAAGCAGCCAAAAATAGTGGTTGGGACCTGAGCTCTGATACCATGTCAGGCCAGGAGGTAACTCCTCAAAATGAATTGTGTTTTTGCATTAAGGCTGATCATAGATATATACATGGAGGGAGAGACTCTTGGGCTTCATCTCCTAGTGTCTCTTCATATTCCAACTCTCCTTATTTTCTATTTACATTATTTTACACATTCACCCAATCCCAAGGATTAGGTGTCAACAAGGCCTAACCCTTCAAACTCTCAATCTACACATTAAACAAAGACAAATCTTGATTTACTTACTAATGACATTCCTTTGCACTCATCTCTTTTAGTCCTCTTATCGACTGCTCTTGGTTGTCCTTTCCCTCCTTGTCACATAGAGATTAGCTCCATTAAAACCTCTGTCAACCAGCGACTCATAGGTAGACTTATCCTTTAGTTCATTATATTAATATCAGCACTATCCGTCTTGTTGTAATGTCTTTCCTTTGACCTAACAATCTTCTTTTTCATTATTGTCTTGAATCAACATAATTTCAAACCAAAATTGGGATCATACTTGACATCACACAAAATTTAGATCATGCTACTTGGAACATACCACAAATTTCAGACTTGTATCATACCTTAGCTTTAGTAATCTTTTAGATGACCTTTCATATCATAGAGGTTTTCTGCCACAGAAATAATTATAGTTTGAAGGAGTTTGAACCATCAATATGTGGATTATCAAAAACAAGTTAGACATCGTCCTTAATAAATCTTCGAAAATTGAATTTCATGTACACAGAATTTTCGAGCTTCTTTTATTGTAGACTTTGAACTTGCTTTGCAATGGGTGCAAAAGCGAAAAGCACGAGTTTTGCATTTTTATGTTGCTCTTCAATATTCTTCTAGACTTGATTCATTTTTACCAAAACCACCTTCTTATATTCTTAGACTTTAGTGGATTTAAAATCACTTTTGCTAGATTAACAAAGGCAATTTTGGACTAGGATATATTTTGAAATCTTTGATCCAAAACAAACATTGTAGGCAAGCATGTTCATACAATATAGTCCTCCTGAGGCTTGGTGCCTTAGGATTTGAAAACTTGGACCATAGATAAAACATGACTTTCAAAACTTCAGTCTTTTACAATCTTCTGAGACTTTAGGGCTTTAGAATTACACCAGACTTCTATCAATTGTAACAATAAAAATTGACCTACAGAGTCTTTTTAATTCCTTTGCATTCCTTTAGGTCCTCTTACACACCAATCTTGATTAGGGCTTCTTTGATGGTGTGTTGATGAGCTTTAATCTGTAGTTGGTCCTTCTCCGTAAGCAAATGGATGCTTTGCTTCTATACTTGGATGTCACCTTCATTGAAAAGGGTATTGTTGCCATAGTAAGTTTAGATATCACAGAGAAATATTGCCACTGTAAGATTAAATGTCACAGTTTTTGAAGAAGCACATACTTCTCTTCTAGGTCTCACATTTCTATAGGAATAGTACCATATTAAACTCAAATACCGAGAATATGTAACCATAGTAAGGTCAAATTCCACAAAAGATATAGTGGTTCAGATCCACAAGAAACATGTTGTCACAGTAACTTGGATGCCATAAAAGATATGTAGCTACAAAGGTTCGGATATCTCAGAATTGTCTTGCCTCAAGAACTTCATTTTATGTGCCTCTAAAAAAATCATTCTCAGATAGACCTTGATCAAGTTATCTCACAGAGTTAGATTTGTACTTAAGCTCCAGACATGCTACTTTCTTTTTATCTTCCTTAGCTATTCTTTGTTGGAAATGTAACTAGTGTCGGTCTTCATAATGCAATACAAAAGTATGATTAATGTACTTATCTATCATATTCATCATTATTGTTTATTTTTAGTCAAAGCATGTTCTTCATGCTTATAGGGTTTATTGAGTCAAAAGAGAATTTATCATGAGTCCAAGAAATGTAATCAAGTCAAGGTCCCATTTGGACTTCTAGTAAGAAAAGAAATTTTTTTATTTATTTGGCTCAAAGAAAAGTTGTCCTCCACAAGACCAAGTCAGCCCTCCCTGGACAAGTTGGCCTAAAGAGGCAATTATTCAACCTCCTGGACATGTATAAATACAAAGCAGTTCGACCTCATTCCATCATCCATCTATCACATCGATTTATATGCCAAGATAATAAGAAAAACCAACAAAGTCAAAGGAGAGGGAGGATAGTCAAAGGAGAGAGAAAACAAGTTGATTTTTTCCCTAGTTCTATTCACACGTCCGAGTTTTCCTGAGGCATATTCTGTGCTACTACAGGCTTAAAATTTCAAAATATGACTAGATTTCAGAGATTTACCTTGCGTTGACTTCTATTGACTTTAACTTGTTGGAGGTGGCTTGAAGGAAGGTTGACTTGGGTCTTTGTGGTGTCTTGGTCTTGGGTCTTGGATATATCAATTTGATCTCATTTTATAAGAAGTGGATTTTCTTGGGTTTCCCCCCTTGTGGGGTTCTTCCCCTGGCTTGGATCCTAATTTCTTGTGTTCTTTGTCTCTTGTGATCTTCATGTTTTGTACATTTTGGTAATTGCTTGATGAAGAGAATATAAATTTGATAAGAAGCCAACAAACATTCACAAATAATTATCAAGTTAAGAAAAATCTACCCTAAGCTACAAGCATCTTGATTTCTCGACATGGTCCAACCCTTAGACTAGGGCTCAAACTACCTCTCTAGCACTGCAACCCTCTCTTCACCAAGCAGACTCCTTATTTGTTCATGTGGCTTGTCACCCACCAAAAGTGGGTGACCCCATAGGAGAATTTTTCCCTAGATAGCTCTTCAGTCGAAAGCCCCTGTCAGCCACTAATGTAACCGATACATTGTGCCATTTGATCTCTGCTCCTTGCATCAGTCATATGTCCCCTCGCCAATCTATCGAGAGCATATGTTAGAAGGTGGGTGATCCAACCCAAAAGGCATGTTTTTCATTGTATATTCGAGTGCTTATGCTTCTTTTTCTTAGGCATCTTGGACATGGATTATTGGGTGACTTGGAAGAAGGAAGGGCTTTGATTGTGGTTTTGTTCCCTCACCTTTCATCTTTCTCATAATACTTAGGATCATCATCAAACATTGGTGGCCTGTCAAAGCACAATACATACTGTCTTGGGTTTATCTGTAAAAAATAGTCATATCCCTCAAAATATTTACTCAGATCCAACTTTAAATCTTTTCCCATGATCACCTCATTTACTTGGTCGTCAATTCTTGCTTCTTCAAATTCTGAGCACCAATCCCTACTTTTGACAGTAGTGATATCATCACAACTTGTAGGCATGAAAATGGCACAAGATTTATCTTCAATACCCTGCTCATCACTTACTGTAATGGCTCTATTTCACTAAGATGCAAAATGAAATATCTATGGCCAATTTGTATCAAATCAAACAATAAATTCAATCTGCACACATCATGGCTGTTCTTAGGGTCAGCAATGCTGTTTATAATGGGGCAGCCAATAGAGAAACTAATCAAAGTGATTCCCATCTTCCCCAGGAGTAGCGATATACCCTGTGTGGCTAGAAGTGCTAGTCTCCTCAAATTTTGAGCACACATCGTTCCTCGGAGCAGCCTCTTAATCTCAACTTTCCTGGATAGATAACTCATCACCAAGCAATTCAAAGTGTGCAAATATAACCCTGTTATGAGGTCCAACTCTTCCCAACAGATCTGATCCATAATTTTCCTTCGGTCAACTTCCATAATAGAAGCATGAGACTGCTTTTCTTGATCTGAGGCATCATCTTCAACAGATACTTTGTTATACTATCTCCTCCAAATTTTTCACAAAAGTTTAAAACTCTGCGGTTAGTAATGCTGTCTTTTTTGAGTTTCTAGTTGCAAAGTGCAGATTTGACCCATAATTTCCCTTTGATTATCTTCCATGATAGAAGCATGAGACATTTTTTCTTGATCTGAGTAGTCATCTTCAACAGATTCTTTGCTATTGCTACCTCAAAATTCTTCACGAAACTTCAAAAATCTAGGGTCAGCTATGCTGTCTTTTTTGAGTTTCTGGGTGTGAATTCCAACTTGTGACAGTGGCAACATCATCACAACCGGTGAGCCTATAAATAGCACATTCCACATCCTGCATATCCATGTGCTCAAATGGCTTTGTCTCACTTGAATTTTGTGGTTTTGGCAAGTCCATTGTGAAAAGTTGTGAAATTGCAAATTTCAATTGTTGAAGCTTTTTATCTATAAAAGATGGATCCTTGGGATTTGCATGTCTTCTACCCAGCATTGGATGTTAAGAGCATCCCCAGATATCCAAACAAGCCTCATCCAAAAGCTCTCAACATTTGATGGTTCTCCTTGGGTTATTGTCCCCATGACTTTGCATTTATGGGATATATCTCAAAATTTGAAGTCATGATAAGGTTATTCATTTACTCTTTGTTACAAGATCATAATGGTCACCTCAAGCAATCTTGATGTATGAAGACAATTCATTCCCTCAAAGCTTTGATAGAAGGTTTTCTCAAGCATTGTGGCCCAAGATGGCAGAGGTATGAAGACACCTTTCAGTGCCTGTTGGCAGCCCTGCAGCAGGAAGGTCTTCTCGATTTGTTGGAAGGCAATGATGACATTGATGAAGATGAAAAGCAGGGGTGGAAGGAATTCATCCTAATATCCTTCAAGAGGATGATACACCACATCATGAAGATATTGTTGTTATTTTAGGTGATGTTGTGGGTCTAGAATCCGATGAGGCCAGTGATGTTGTTAACACAGAAAATTTCAATGAGACAAAGCCATTTGAGCACGTGGATGGGAAGGATATGGAATGTGCTATTTATAGTCCCACCTATTATGATGATGTTGCTACTCTCGCAAGTTGGAATTCAAACCCAAAAACTAGAAAAGACAACATTGTTAACCCCATAGTTCTGAAGTTTGAAGAAAAACTTGAAGGAGGTAGCAATAACAAAGTATCAGCTGAAGATGATGCCTCAGATCAAGAAAAGCAGTCTCATGCTTCTATTATGGAAGCTAATCAAAGGGACATTATGGATTAGATATGCTGGGAAGAGTTGGACCTCATAACAAGGTTATATTTTGCAGACCTTGAATTGTGAGGTGATGAGTTTGCGATCCAAGAAAGCAGAGAGTATGAGGCTGCTTTGAGTAATGATGCGTGCTCAAAATTTGAGGAGACTAACACCCATAGCCACATAAGGTATATCATTATTCCTGGGGAAGATGGGAATCATTTTGATTAATTTTCTATTGGCTGCCCCACCATAAATAGTACTAATGACCCTAAGAACAACCATCGTATGTGTACATTGAATTCATTGTTTGATTTGATACAAATTGGCCATAGATCTTACATTTTCCTTTTTAGTGATATAGACCCATTACAGCAAGTGGATGAGTGGGGTATTTAAGATAAATCTTGTGCCATTTCTAACCGTTCAAGTTGTGAAGATATCACTGCTGTCAAAAGTAGGGATTGGTGCCCAAAATTTGAAGAAGGAAGCATTGACAGCCAAGTAAATGAGGCCACTATGGAAAGAGATCTAGAGCTGGATCTAAGTTAATGTTTTGAGGGAGATGACAATTTTTTACAGATAGACTCAAGACAACATGTATAGTGCTTTCACAAGTTGCCAATGTTTGATGATGATCCTCAGTATGATGAGGAAGATGAAAATTGCCAAGAAGCTGAATACTGTATGAATTTGCAAAAGTTTGAAGATAAAGCCACCATTGGGGATATCACATCAGAGCTGACTTATGCAGCTGTTAAACAACATGATGATAGCTGTGAAAATGATATACCGTGGGAGCATGAGGAGAAAGGATAGGACTGCCTTGGCCAAACAGAAAATGATTGCAGCGGTCCTAATGATTATGCTCCAAAGAAGGACGTCGATGTTAATCGCATTAAGACTCTTCAAGAGAATCTAAGTGCCACAAATGAAGGTAACATAGATTTAAGGACAATACCCTTTCAAGACTATGACTCTAGCAAGGCATGCTATGAATTGTCTTCAGATGACCCTAATGATATACTTGTAAAAGAAAAAAATACGTGTTTCAAATGAAGTAAAATCAGCCAATGAAGATCAGCATTATGAGAGTCTAAAATTTGATGGAAAAGATATTTTCTCTATCTGCAAATACCAAGTGAAGGATGCATGTGATGTGGGAAAAGAGATGATAGTGAAGTTCCCGACAAAGAAGGATTCAAATTCTGTTGTCAACTAGGTACACTTGTTTGGCATTTTAACCATAGGTTCGGGTTATTACCAAAGAACATTTGCTGTAAATATTGCAAACAATATATTGTTCAAGGTCATCCCTGATTGCAAACTTCAAAAGGTGAATATACCATAGTTGAATAAACAATGCTTGTTGGCACTAGATATTTACTAAGTAAACATCTCTCGAACAGTTTGTGAGACTCAAGACAAATCATATTTGAATCAGAGAAAGAAATAAATATTCCCAAGGCTGGTCTATGGGAAATTTTTGACACTAGTATAATGGATATCTTACAAACAAACGAAGTTACGAAGATACATGTTTGACTCATACCCCAGCATATATACACTCATAATTCGACGTGGCACCATTTTCAATAGTAAGCACAAAGGTGAAGTAAATTGTGCCCTAGAGATGAAAATATACTTGCATTGGATTTCTCACTTTTCCTAGTGAGATTTTGGGATTCTCGTGGACTCCCTTGAGGAGTGCAGGTCCCCAAGTTGGTGCCAAGGCACTGATCCTCCATTCTCCGTCACTTGATTCCCTTTTGTAGATCATTAAATTTTAAGTACCATGTGTTTGGGAATCTGTTTGAACTTTGAACGTCTCCAAATCCTATCTTGAGCCATTGCTTCTTTGACCTTGCTACTTCATTTCACCCTAAGGCATACATTATTGACTATTATTCTACGGTGTCTATATGGCAAGATCCTTGGAGGATATTGTGGGGTTTTGGCCCTAGCTTGGAGAGCCTACATCTTGTGTTCTTTTGTTTCTTTGTGATCTTCATGTACATTTTGGTAATTGCTTGATGAAGAAGAACATAACATAATAATAAAAAGCCAACGAACACTCACAAGTAATTATCATGAAAGAGAAATCACCCTAATATACCTACATCTTGGTTTCTCAACATGTATTTAGCCTAGGAATCATTAGGTTACTTCTCCAAACCCTGTTGAAGAAGCTTCCCTTGTGGGGAAAACATTTGCCCAAATCCTGAGGTGACAATGGCAATGGATCCCACTGTTTCTAGAGATCTAGTGAGGCCTAGCACTAGGAAGCTACATTTTGCAATAATAGGGACCTTATTGTGTACAACACCTTGAAGCATCACATATTTTCCATTCGAGTGGAGCACTTCATTTTTGTTGGCCTACGAGTGTTTACTGTAAGTTCCTTGTAAAGGCTTGGACCACATTGTATTGTTGGCCTCCCTTACCTCCCATAGATGCAGAGAAATGAGAGATTCCTTTCATCGGTATCATCATTATACTCTTCTCTTTGTACTTGTATTCTTGGAGTGGTTCGATAGGGTTCACAAGGAAACCCTACAACAACTTATACATGGGAGGAGGATATCATTATTGGATATTGCCCTTGTGAAGAAGGGAAGACGTTGCAAATGACATTGTGCTCACTCCTATTTCATTCTTATACATGGGAGGAGGACATCTTCATTGGAGATTGCCCTTGTGAAGAAGGGAAGATATTGGAAATGACGTTGTGATCACTCCTATTTCACTCTTGTGTAGAAATGTGATCCAGAGGAGGAGCACACTAGTCATATCCTCTCTTACCTATTCATTTGTACTTGGTCTCTCTCTCACTTAGAGTCGCTAGGGTTTTGTGATCTTCTTGAAGCATCCTATAGTCTAGGGAAATAAGGTTTCGTCCCCCCAAGGTTTTTGATTAGGCTTTTGTGATGAAACCCAATGTGTATTTGGTGAAGAAGAAGAGAAGAAGATGTCTCAATTTTAAGGACTTGTTTGAACTCCTATCAACAGTCTTGGAGTGCTAGTGCATTGTAGTAGCCTTGGAATAATGCTCGGTATATACAACAACTTCATCTCATGTATAGTAATGAAGTTCTTCACTATCTAATCCTTGTATAAATTTCAGACTTGAATTTCAACCATCTAACGTTTACATTAATTGTTAGTTACAACTATATTTTGTCTTGATAATTTGACTTGTCTATCTTGCTAAGTCACTTTGAAATCTTTTCTCCTTACAATTAATTGGGTCTACCTTCATTTGTTGTGAGAAGGATTATCATCCCCCCCACCTGGGCTCAATTCACGCAAGTGACATGCTAGCTATGAATGGGTATATTGTCATAACATCCTTGACCTTTGTGTTGATAAAGCCCTAAGCTTCTTCAAAATCCAACTTACACTTGATATCATCCTTAGAATGAGGAGATTTTCCCAATATTTTAAAAACCAAAACTTGTCTTTGAACCTACCACTTATCAAACTAGGTTTCAAACTGGAACATGATCAAACCAAATTTAATAAAATGGTTTTAAAAAAATACAAAATGACTAATAGAGAGAGAGAGAGAGAGAAGATTCCAAACGATTAGAGACAAAATAAGGTTTTCTCATCTACATATGTTGTAAGGGTTAATATATCAAAATGGCACAAAATGCAACATATTAGCAACAAAATACATAATCAATGAGCATCTATATGGCCCCTATAGTCCAAAAACCATGCTACGAGCTATTGGGTCATTGGCCTACTACAAATCATTGATCAACATGATTACTCATCAAACTCATTCCCACTACTAGAAATGGATTGTCATCAAGAACAACATAGATACCATCTAGCTTAGAGTCTTCAAACTCCTCAAATTATTCAACATCATAACATAGTAGAAAAAACTTATTATTAGTGGAAGATCATTGGGATGAAGTTCAAAGAGCCCCTTATGCTAGGAAGGCTCATTAAGACTTTTAGAGTGGGAGCATGGTGATGATAGAAAGAACATAACTCCACAACATCTTGAAATTTTGCAAACAAGTGCCACAACAAAGAATGGGAAGGCTCAAATAAAAAAAGCAAAAAGAAACATAAGCAAATAGCAACTATCTTGTACATTATTCGCAAACTTTTCTACCTTCAAATAATAAATGGAAAGGGTTGCATGCATTGTTTGGACCTGATAAGTATCCAATGGATTGGACACCATCGAAGGAATGATCCAATGATGCATCACCAGCAAGTTTGGAATCAACGCTTGCTTTATAGAGGCAAAACTAAAAAACCAGCACCCTCAACTGCTTGTATCATATCATAAAAATTATAGAGGGTGCAACTTGACTATAGTAGCATGCCCAACACAATAGCAATTGGATGACTTTTAAGATAAGAGATTTTATATATAAACACACACACACACACATAAATGTTGGAAACATAATATTAGTCTGCCAACCCATAAAATGAAATGGTATCACAAGGTCGACTTAAGGTGTAATATTTGAAGTAAAATTAATCCAAGTTGACCTTTAGAGTTGGACATTCTAGGCAATTTGATTAGAGCCAACTTCTATAGGTTTGGATATTCATATTGGTTTAAGGGGCCTATATAGGTTTGGATATTCATATCGGTTTAAGGGGCCTCTATAGGTTTGGATATTCATATTGGTTGAAGGGACCTCTATAGATTTAGATATTCATATTGGTTTAAGGGACCTCTATAGATTTAGATATTCGTATTGGTTTAAGGGAAACCTCTTTGGAAGGTTTCCATTATCATTTCAAGGGGCTTATCCATCCTTTAGAGGTTTTATTTGGATAAATGATGGAAGATTGGCATGGTGCAACTCTTGGAGGCTTTGACATTTCATCTTGAAACAACACATAATGAAGACTTGGGATTCTCTTGTACAATAAATGAAAGGAACCATTCCTTTTGATTGAAAGGAAGCATTCCTTTTGGAAACCCTTCTAGATGATGCATTGGATATATTGGGGACTTGTGCACCCACATTTGAGGGAGCCTAGAGGATTTTGGTGGCAAGTGGAAGACTTTTTCAGGTGTTGAAGGGCAAGCCTTTGGAGGCTAGATGTTGTGCTAATGGTTAAATTTTTTTCCCGTCATTTACGGATATGGATCACTTTTAGAGGGCTTGTGCCCCTTTGCTTTGTACATGTGGCATGAATGTTGATCAAATTATGTATTTTAGATTAACTAATTGAAGAAGAGGGCCTTTTGTCACTCCATCGGCTAGATTAGGAGCATTTCACCTAGAAAATTAAAATTTTAATGTAAGGGAATCTAAGCATCTTCTCTATAAATAGAGTTGCACATCGTCTAATGGTGGACCCTTTAAAAGTCTAAAATTTCAAAGCAAATCTCTTGTTTCTTAATTTTGGCTGCAGATGGATGAGTTGACTGACTTCTTGAGCAGTTTGTGTTAATGTGTATAGTTCACTTTCTTGATGGATATTGGTAGATCTTGATGATGAAAGTCTTATTGACGCGGATAAACTTCTTTTTGTGGATGATTATTTGTGAATTTTGATGGACACATGATACATCAAGTAAGTTATTTTTCTTTATCTTACTCAAGTCAATGGATAAAGGTTAATAAATATCCACCATTTTGTTGGTATTTTATCTCATTATCTTCCTTCGGCAAGATTTTTATCAAATTCTTTTGAGGCAACCTTATGTGAAGCTCCCTACCTTATTTATCCTGGAAAATTTGTGCCTACCCCAAGCCTAAAGGATACACAAGTTAGTCTCTCTAGTCCTTGAAGCTAAATCTACTCAAGGCCTTTTTGAACTACTCGTCAAGCTCTTTTGAGATGACCTAGTTGGAACTCTCTATCCCATCTTTGAAGATTGAAGGATGCCTTGGTCAAACCTCTAGGGAGCACAAGTTAGTTTTCTCTAGTCTTTGAACCTAAATCCGCTCCATTTCTCTCCAATCGAATTGTTCCTTGACCCCATATGCACCCAAAAAATATATTGGTAAGCTAAGGCAATGATGTTCTATCCTACAGCACCATTTTTTTCTTAAATCATTTAAACTATTTTGCCGGGGTTTTACTCTCCTGGTGATTTCTTGGTTGTTTGTGTTCAGGGACCTTTCCCTTTGAACTCAAACCTAGAAATTTCCCTAAAGAACCCTAGCAATCCTATCCACCTTAAACCCCAATGGTTCAATCATTTGATTTGTGGTATCTAAATAGAAGCCTTAGGGAGCTCTTGACTTGGTTTGACTACAACATTTAATCCCCAAGTTCTACTAGACAGAACCACCTCTTAAGCTGGAGGAGGGCTGGCCAAAAGTGAGAAGAGTGTTAGTGAGGTGATAGTTGGCCCCATCTTGAGTACATGGGATCCACATTTGAACTTTGGACTTTATCTTAAGAAGTGTGAGATTTTTCTATGACAATTTGTTGCCATTGTCGGGGATAAAGTCTATTTCCTAAAACATGACATTGAATGAAATCAATCTTGAAAATCTTTCCATTGAGGTGACTCTATTGGAAGAACGAACTCTTTGTTCTTTGAAGGATTTCAAGACTTGGTGCTTGTGAGGTGAGATAAGCATCATTGTGAATGCATTTGACAACTTACCTTGGCAACTCAACTATAAAAAAGGTATGAATTGTATTTATCACCAATTTGAAATTTGTATGGATGAAAGGCGGCTCCTTGGAATTTCCATGTGTTATTCCCTGTGCTAAACATTGAGAATATGTCGAGATACCCAAATAGGCCTCCCTAAAATTTGACGAGAGGCTTCCAAAATTTGATGATGCCTCTTTAGCTATTGCCCCATTTGTCTTGGCATTCATAAGAAATATTTGAAAATTCAAGGAAAGACATGAAAATGTCATGATGAGATTATTTGTTTGTTCATTCACACAAGGGAATAATGATTGGATTAGACACTCCGGGAGTCCAAATATCATATCCTCATTGGCAACCTTCATTGAAAGTTTTCTCAAGTGTTGGGGCATAAGATTGGCAAAGTTTTGAAGACACAAGGAAATATTAGCATTCCTAAAGGAGTAAGACCAACTTGCTTTCTTTGAAGGTCATCAAGGCATTGCTAAGTATGACGATGAAGATGAAGCACCATAAGTGAGAGAGCTCTTACTCTTCCCTTTGGAGAAACTGAACCACATGATGATGTGTCTATTGTCCCAAACGAACAGTTCTATCGCAACAACAATAGAGATGAAGATATTGCTGAAAAGTTTGAAGAAGACAACACTACTTTACTTATTGAAGAGTATGCATTTCACAAAGAAAACTTGTTTACTGCTCCAGTTTATGACAGCAAGGCTGTTGACCCATGTCATTTGCATGAGTTCATCTCATCTCACAGAAGAGAAAAGCCTTCTTTGTATCCTTTAATGAGGACCTTATTGTGATTGAGATAGTGAAGGTCATGGTGAAAATACTAGTATGTGGACTAAACATCCTTGTGAAGACACACCCATTTGTCAATTTCCGTAGGTACAAAATAAGAAGGAACAAACTGGTGTGACGGAAGATGGATTAATCATGACCTAAATGTGCACAACCTTGGGTGTTGTAGTGATATTGCTGCACAAAATTTTGGTGATACTGAGGATATTACTAATTTAGTAATTTTGAGGTGTATAAGGGTGATGGTGATACAAAGGATATTACTAAATTTGAGGTGTATGAGGGTGATGGTGATACAGAGGATATTACTAATTTTGAGATGTCTGAGGGTGCTGTTAATAATTGTTCTCTTGTTCATATCATCAATGGAAACACCACAAGTCCGGAAGAAGATTTATTTTACGGGGAAATTTTGTTTGCTGCCCATACAACTTGGTGTTGGATACAACATGTGACAGCATTAATAATCTGAAATGTAACTAGCAGCATAACCAGCTTGACAAAAATCCTTGGAGAAATTATGGTAGCCCAGACCATAATCAAGGGGATTACCATCCCTTTTAAGTGGTTTCAAACAATTTGCAGGTGCTGATTCTACACACATTGAAAGCCAAGACCTTGAGGTTACAAAAAAGGTTGAGAACAAGCAGCCTATAAATTGGGAAAAGTGTGTTTATAACAATGATGGTGAAGTAAAACTAGAACAGATTTATGAGGTTTAAAGGAAAAATTCCCACCATAATGATGGGCCGCGACGTAAGCAAATCCTTGAAAACTGTGATGAGGACAGAACTTGGGTAAAACCTGAGCCGGAAATGACAAAGAAATGTGCAACAATCCTGAAGCTTTGCAAAGTATCAAATAAAGGCAGCCCTGCTGGCATCATTGAAAACGTTTCGTTGCAAGAATATGATAGTAGTAATAAGGATTATAACTTCATTCTTGTTGAAATTGAAAAGGCTACACCTGTTGAAAATGATTCATCTTCCCAAGTGAGTGGAGAAGAAGACTTGACAGAGCAAGTGCATCAGGCAGAGTTTGATCATCCATTATATTCCTGTACATGACTTGTAACAATTGGAACTGCCTCTACAGTGACCAATTGTTCTTCCACTAGCTCAAAGGGAGCCATTAGGGATATAGATATTAGAGAAGATCAAACTGGTCCTCATTATGATGAATGTATGGGCTTTCATGAGAATGTATTCAAAACACCAAATTTGCAGCTCAATCACCAAAAGAGAGTGTGAAACCTTCATGTCCAATTTTAACAGCCTCCAAGCAAATGATGGCTGTGATGAAGCTCAGTTCAAGGCCCATGCCACTGAAGGAACTTTGAAAAATAACTATGTGAATGTGTAATTCATGCTCTTATGTTTTCATCAAGCGTGTGATCATCCTCTTATTTTTAAAAGTTCCTTATCCAGTTAATCCCCAAGACCCTTCAAATATAAACATAATTTGCTGAAAGAAGAGTGTTTCAGGAATTTATCACTCATAATTGAAAGAAATATGAACCTAATACGAGGGAGACAACTATTTGAGAATCTGCAATAAAAAACATAATAGCAGAGTGGGCAAAAAAAAGCCTAGGATGCTCAACAAAATCTTATTGAGACCATGGAATAGATCAAGAAATTATTTGCAACAAATAGGGAAGGAATCACTGCAGGACATGAGAATACTAATCTAAAATCTTTAGAAAGAATAAAAAGGAAGCTATTGGAACAGGAAGAAATAGAGTGGGGACTCAAGAATAGGGCTACTTGTCTAGTAGATGGCAATGAGAATACTGAATTTTTTCAAAACTAAGTAAATATCAAAAGAACATCAAAAATATATGGGAGATAAGTAAGAGATGGGAGGAAGCTAAGAAAATTCTCAAGAATAGCATAAGGAGCAGTAAGGCACTTCAAAATTTGTTAATTTTAGATAACAATGATATGTTCTATGCTTAAGAGCAATTTACTTCAATTTTCTTATTAGCCCAATATCAATTTCCAGAATGACAGTAAATGCAGATAGAACATAAATAAAATAGTAGAAGACAAGCCAAGACAAGAAGACACAAGATATGGCGCCAGCCAAGGACAAACCCCAATGTGGAAAAACCCTTTGATCAATTCTTCGTATTATTCTTCAAAAGTTCAGCAAAGAGAAAGAGTACAATATATAATATTCACTTGCCCAATCAAAGTGAAATCTGTCCAGTCAAATAGCAGCCACAGAAAGTCAATGCTGCTCAACAGGGCAGAATTTGACCTCCAAAACAGCTCAGTCAAACCCAGTCAACTCAGCCTCCAACAGTCATCCGAATCAACCCAAAACATTTCCGAAAAACTCAGTCAAACTTGGTCAATGCAAGTCAATATTGCAGTCAACGTTGGTCAAGCAATATGAATTGCTTCGATTTCTGTGCCCAGAAATACGGACTGCCCAAACAGAATATTCCCCAACAAAAACGCAGTCAAACAAGTCAATGTTGGCTGGTCAACGGTGGTCAATGTCCAAAACATAAAATTGCTGACCTTTCCTTCTCGCGTGTGGAGAAAGAAGCTGCCAGAAATCCGTACCCACCAAATGAGGAGAGAGAGATGTATGAGAAGATGAGTGATGTCCAAATGAGGCAAAGGCACCTTCTATTTATATGCAAACGTTGAGGATGAATAGACATGACTGTTGGGCTTTTGAGCCTACATTAGTTTGCTAGCCAACCTTAACAATTTGTCCATAAACAAAATAAATTCATAATTCCATTCGTACATGTCACAATGATATGATCTTTAGATCAATCCTACACCTCTCAGAAAGAGGAATCCAATAAACATATCAGTTGCGTCATATGAGTTGTCCAAGGTGGAGTTTGGCCCTAGTTGCAAAATTTAACAAAATTTTATTCCAAGAACCTCCTAAGGCAAACATAAACGAGATCAAAGAACAACAAAATTGAGGAACTTGAAGCTAAAGTAACCAAGGAGAGACTCATATCAATTCTACAATCTTTTATGAAGGCAAACAGTCCAAGTCCACATGGCTGGACAATGGAATTTTACTTGTGTTTATATGACTTTCTAGAAGAGGAGTTACTGAGGGTGGTAAAAGAATCTAAAGTTTCTAGTGAAGTATTGGGTGCAATAAATGAAACATTTATAGCTTTAATTCCAAAGGAAAATGATCCATAAAACTCTATCTCACTGTGCAATTTCTTGTGTACACAATCTCAACAATAATTCCAGCAAATAGACTTCAAAGAATTTTCCCTAACTTTATCTCATAAGAGTTGTCCAGTTTTCTTCACAACAGGAAAATCAATGATGTGGTGAGAATAGCATGAGGACTACATATAATAATTATAAAAGTAAAAAATTTCAACTATGGTGATGAGGTTTGACTTGAGCTAAGGCTTATTAAGGTAAGCTAATTAGATCATGGGGTTATTTTGATCCAGATTGGGATGAGATCTTAAGTAGTGAATTTGATTATGGGATTCCTTTTCTTAACTTCTTTTGTCATATCGATTAATGGGTCAGTATCCAATTACTTCTTTCCTACTAGGGGTCAAATGCAGGAATGCCTTATGTCTCCTTTCTTAATCTCGTTGGTTGCAAAAGGTTTGAGTATAATGGTAAATGCATCTTGTTGAAGAATCTAAGGCAGTTAGAGTTAATGTGATTCTTCTTAGCTTGATAACTATTTGTGAAGTGTTTTTAACTTTTCTTCTTATCATAGTATGCACTTGTTATTATTAGAGTATGACTTCTCAGTTCATCAAATCAGTGTTGTGAAAATCGCGATAAAATTAAACAATCGCGATTTTTTCCCTCTTCCCATAAAATCGCGATAACTATACCAAATTATCACCGGAAATTTTTTTTGCCGATTTTTATTGAATTTATCGCGATAATATGAAATAATCGCGATAATATGAAATAATCGCGATAAAAACGAACTTATATTGATAAAAAATGAAATAATCGTCGGGGATCACGACAACGCAGTTTTATAACGTTTTTTGGGTTTTTTCATGAGCTCATTTGGACAGTCGCGCGCGGAGGAAGAGGAGCACTGGGAGACCAAGCTGAAGAGGGTTTTTAGCCAAATCTAAGTGCTTAGAGGAGAAAATCAAGAGGAGACCACCGATTTCTCCATAGAAACGGTATGTGGATTAATTTTTTTTGTTTTCATTGTTTAAAAACATTGTTTTTGTATGTTTTTCATTGTTTTTGGGTAGGAAACTTGGTATGGGTACCATTTTTCTTTTGTTTTCATTGTTTTT
>APFE030148928.1:0-16202 GCA_000404065.3 Pinus taeda
ACATACCTAAGTTAATAAAGTGCAGATGCATATCTACGTAGGTACTATTGAAATATATATATATGTAAAAAAAAAATAAAAAAATTATGTGTATAGATATAAGGTTATGGGTATGTGACAAATTGGTATCAGAGCCCAGATTATCCATACTGTGGCCTCTGGGATGTGAATAAATATCAAAAGATGAGAAGATCATAATGACATTAACAATCTTTTGGAAAAAACAAAATATGCAGGTAGCTCACAATATTATATGTTTCATGACCAAACCAGGCTAGTCAAGAAGAAGGAAAAGAGCAACAAAGGTATCACAAGTGATAGTTAGAATGTAGGGGTCTGGCGGTGCACAGCACAGGTCTGCAGCCAATTTGGGGCCTGCAGCAAATTTTGGAGACAATGCAGAGTTATGGGTGCAGCTGGGTGAGGAGACTCGCAGCACGAATCTGGCCATACTAGAAACCGTTCAAGAACTGAAAAATGAAATGGCTCGGCTCCGGGCAGATAATGCACGATTGACAATGGAGCAGGAGAGGATATTAAAAAGTCTGTCTGACAAACAGAACCCGCCACTAGCTAACCCCAGCGCAGAACAGTAGAGAATAACAGAGGAAGAATGCTATCACGCAGAATCTGAAATCGCTGAAGAAGAAGAGGACCAATCTGCTAATGCCTCAGAACAGCAGACCTCAAAGCATCAAAAGGTGGAATTGCAAGGGGAATTTCGAAAGATTAAACCCCCACACTATGATGGGGAACAAGAGGAAGCAGCTGAAGCATGGCTAATCAACATGAATAAATACTTTCAGCTATATGAATATGACCATAACTTGAAGGCACGATTGGCCATCTTCCAGTTACAAGGGAAGGCGACACTGTGGTGGGAGGAGGTAAAAATTGTTAAATGAGTAACTGAACGAACCATAACCTGGGAAAAATTCCAGAAATATTTCAAGGAGAGATACTTGACAGAACGGTTTTATGATGAGAAGGCAAAGGAATTCCATGATCTGCGATTGGGACAACAGACCATGGATGAGTTCATTAATCGTTTCACATCTTTGCTTCGCTATGTACCCTACCTTAAAGAAGAAAAAGCCAAGGTGCAGCGGTTTGTTAGCGGCTTACCCATGTATATGAGGGAAAGGATTGAATTTGAAAATCCTAAATCAATGGATGAAGCGATTCGCAAAGCCAGAATCTGCTATCAGCAAAGTAAGCAGAAAGGGGACAGTACCAACAGGAAATGGAATGAGAAAAAGAACAGTAAAGCTGTTGGAAATAATAAAGGAAGTCGAAGCAGTGGAATCAAAGGTAGCAACAAGAACCAAAACAATAGAGCAGCACCAAGGAGTGCATTCAGGGCCAAGTCCATCTGTGAAACCAGAATGAGTGAACCACCTGCCAAGATGGATACTGAGGGATCAAACAGACCTCCAGTGCAGTGCTGGGGCTGTGGTGGACCGCACTATGTCAAGAATTGTCCGCAAAGGAAGGGAACTGACCAGATATCCCAGATTCATGAGGCATCAACCGTGGGTGACGTGGGACGGAGTATGCCAAGAATTAACGCAGCTTTGGACGACCGCCGGGCAGAATATCAGCCCACCATGGTAGAGTTTGAAGGTAAAATTTTTAACCTCTCCATCTCTGTTCTAATTGATCCTGGAGCTACTTTAAGTTATATTAGTCCCAAGATAGTTGAACAGTGTAAATTGCAGCCTGAAAAACTCAGGAATCCTTGGCTGGTACAGTTAGCTATAGGGACCAAAAGACGAGTAATGGAAAAGGTCAAAAGCTGTCCTATAGTGATAGCAGGACAGCCAATAGTGGCAAACCTGAACGTGCTTCCCCTCGGGTCCTATGATGTCCTAATTGGGATGGACTGGCTAGAAAAGCATTGGGCTTTAGTGAACTGCAAAACAAAGGTTATACGGTACAGGGATGAAGCTGGAATAGAACAAGATATGCAGGGAATTAAATGACCCGTGCAGATCTGACCAATCACTACATCTCAGCTGGCAAAATGCATCCGGAATAGATGCCAAGTGTATGCTATTCAGGTGGGATATGCAGAAACTAAGAATAAGGAAAATCCACTAGAACACCTCCCGGTGATAAAAGAGTTTGCGGATGTATTTCCAGAGGAAATTCCTGGATTACCTCCTAAGAGGGACATAGACTTCACCATTGAGTTAATACCAGGAGCTGCTCCAGTTTCACAGACACCTTATAGGATGAGTGTACCAGAGTTGACTGAATTGAAAATCCAACTGCAAGAATTGCTGGATAAGAATTATATCCGCCCCAGTGTATCTCCATGGGGAGCTCCAGTGTTATTCGTCCGAAAGAAGGATGGAACTCTTAGAATGTGTATTGATTACTGGCAACTAAACAAGCTCACAATTAAGAATAAATACCCTTTTACCGCGGATCGATGAGCTTTTTGATCAAGTCAAGGGAGCGAAAGTATTTTCTAAAATCGATCTACGATCTGGATACCATCAGATCAGAATTAAATATGAAGATATCGCTAAAACAGATTTCAGGAACCGGTATGGGCACTATGAATTTGTAGTGCTACCTTTTGGGTTGACTAATGCACCCGCCACGTTCATGTGTTTGATGAACAACGTTTTCCATCAATTTTTAGAAAAATTTGTACTAATATTCATTGATGATATTTTGATCTATTCTCGCTCTAAGGAGGAGCATGAGGAACATCTTCGGATGGTACTGCAAACTTTGCGGGAACATCAGTTGTATGCTAAGCTCAGCAAATGTGATTTCTATAAAGAGGAAATCCAGCATTTGGGTCATGTGATTTCAAAGGAAGGGATTGTTGTGGATCCTGAGAAAATAAAAACCATATTGGAATGGCCTGTGCCAAAAGATGTGGCGGATATCAGATCCTTCATGGGATTGCCTGGATACTACAGAAGATTCGTGGAAGGTTTTTCAAGGGTGGCATATCCCATCACGTCTTTGCAAAAGAAAGGAAGGTCATTCAAATGGAATTCTGAATGTCAACAAAGTTTTGAGAAGCTTAAGCAGTTACTCACATATGCTCCTGTTTTAAGTATAGCTCATCCGAACAAAGACTATGTGGTATGTACCGATGCAAGTGGAGAAGGCGTCGGAGGTGTGCTGATGCAAGAAGGGAGAGTAATAGCCTATGAATCAAGAAAATTGAAAGAACATGAGCATAAGTATTCTGCTTATGATTTGGAGTTGGCAGCTGTCATACATGTGCTTAAGATGTGGCGACACTACCTTCTAGGAAGGAAATTTCTGTTGTTAACAGATCATCATAGCTTAAAAAATTACTTTAGTCAACCCACACTGAATGCAAGACAAGCCCGTTGGGCAGATTTCTTAAGTGGGTTCGATTTTGACATCAAGCATCTAAAAGGAAAGGAAAATCGTGTAGCCAACGCTCTAAGTCGAAAGGTACATTGTTTATATGAAATTACCTTCAGTAAGTGGGAAAATTCGTTGCAGGAAATGATGAAAATAGCAACAAGCCAAGATGCTGAATACCAACGGTTGAAGCAACAAGTGCCACTTTCCAGCAAGGAAAGTCCGCAGGAATATGAGATCAGCAAGGATGCAATGCTACTTTACAGAAAAAGATTGGTTGTACCAAATGACAACAACCTCAAAAACTTAATCTTGAATGAGTTTCATACCAGTCATTACGCTGGCCATCCCGGGTACCAGAAAATGCTGACTACACTTCGGAAGGAGTATTAGTGGCCGGGAATGAGAAAGCATGTGGCTGAATATTTAGCGCGGTGTTTGGAGTGTCAGCAGATCAAGACGGAGCATCAGCATCCGACTGGATTATTGCAACCTCTACCCATTCCAGAATGGAAATGGGAAATTATATCAATGGATTTCATAACAGGCCTGCCAAAAACAAAAAGAAACAATGACTCTATTATGGTGGTGGTTGATAAGTTAAGCAAAGTAGCACATTTCATACTAGTACAATCCACCTACAGGGCAGTGAAAATTGCGCACATCTTCATGCAAAATGTGTTCAGACTTCATGGATTCCCAAAGACTATAATATCAGATCGGGATGTAAAGTTTACATCCGCTTTCTGGAGGGCGCTATTTGCAGAATCGGGTACACAGCTGAATTTTAGCAAAGCTTATCACCCCTAGACTGATGGACAGACAGAGAGAGTAAATCAGATGGTGGAAGATATGTTGAGGGCATGTGTCATGTAGAAACCGACACAATGGGAGGACTATTTGCACCTGGTAGAATTTTCTTATAACAATGGATATCACACATCGATTCAGATGTCTCCATTCGAAGTCCTGTATGGACGAAAATGTCGGACACCCTCAAATTGGAGTGGCCCGGAGGACAAATTAAAATTGGGACCAGAAATGCTCCAGGAGATGGAGGACATGGTCAAGAAGGTACGAGCCAACCTGAAGGCTGCTCAAGATCGGCAGAAAAATTTTGCAGATAGAAAAAGAAGGTTCAAAGAGTACCAAGTGGGCGATCACGTTTACATCAGAATTCAGGCCAGGAAAAGCACTCTGTAATGGAGAAGTTGTGCTAAACTTGCACCCTGCTACTTCGGACCTTTTCAGGTCTTAGCAAGGGTTGGGCCAGTAGCTTATCAGCTAGCCTTACCAAGCCACATTAGAATTCATTATGTTTTCCATGTATCCATGCTTAAGAAGTATGTTTATGACCCTAAGCATGTGATCAAGTGGCAGAATATAAGGGTAAGGACTGTTGTTAGTTGAACTATTAAAAAAAAATGATTGGAACAAAAGACTGATATTTTTCTTGATTGCAGGTCGAACCGGAAGGAGAGGTCCTAGTTGAACCGCTGAGCATTCTCAACAGGAGAGAAGTGCAGTTGCGGAAGCGGGTTATTACCCAAATTAAAGTGCAGTGGGAGCACTATGGGCCTGACGAGGCCACTTGGGAGGACGAAGAGCTGTTTCGGAAAGCCTATCCGGAACTGTTTGGAGACACTAGACATCGGGACGATGTCCAATCTCAGGAGGGGAGATGTGATGACCCCATAAATGTATTTATTTAAAAGTTTACTGCAGTAAAAACTGAATGACATTGAGAATTTATTTTCTTTTAAAGAGTAATCTGTTGTTTGGAATTATGCATTAAAGTAATGTTTAACGAATTACTCAAAAGAGCATTGAGCTTCCCAAAAGGGAAAACAGTTAATGGAACTGAAAATAACCACCTTCCTTAACTGGAAAGATTTCCATGAAAAAGAAAAGGGGTGAATAGTTTCTCTCTGTGTTGTAGAGACAGACAAAGAAGGAAACAAAAAAGAAAGAACCTTGTTTGGGACTAAGTCTGGTAAGGACCAGATAGTCAAGCACACAGTGTTGGCTTACTGAGGATAGTGATCCGGTAAGCAGAAGCTTGGGGGGAGACTCAGGTCTTGAGAGACTGGTCTCACGGTTGGGAGGATATCAAGCTTTACACAGAGATTTAGACAGGAGACTGATTCCAGACTCACCGTGTCAGTGAAGACCAGGTAAGTAACGGACCCTTATGTCTCCATGATTATCTGTGTAAATTGTAAATGTATCTGTTACTATCAGTTAGATTGTATCTATAGTTAGTAGGCAGGATATAAGCAATCGCTGTACAGAACGAAAGATAGTACGAGAGAGAGTATCTGACAGTTATAAATTACTTAGATGTAATTGAAACACAGTCTGACTATGGTCAGTTGTACAAGCGTAGATAGCAAAACTATAAACCAAATTACAAAATGATTACAGTTATCTGTATAAACAAGAAGTATATGTATTTCTGCATGAAAGAAAATATATGTACAGAGTACTATAAAGCTCAAAAGACAGAACATGCAGTCGGTAACATTTAAAGACTGTTGAATGGTATCTGTAGAAAAACAAAGACAGAATAATAAGAACCATGGCATATCCCATAACTCAGCCAATAGAAGCATTTGACAAACCCTGTTTTGTACCCAAAAGAATGGTTCCAAGTTAAATAATCATCTGAGACGGATAACGGGTTATCCACATCCTGACCACATCCTGGTCGATATAAATCGCGGTCCAATGAGCACGAACAGTCTTAAATCTCTATGATTCAACTTAAACGAATGCCTTTTCTTTATAACTAACTGAATAATAACGACAAACAGGTATTAAGTAAGATAATGGACGAATAATAGCGAACCCTGAAAACCCTGAATCGGTTCAGCTAAAACAGATGAGGGTTCCGGCGAGCCCACAACAATGACAACTTAAACATGATACAAATCTAAAAGACTGTGTAGAGCATATAGATATAATGCGCACAGTATCATAAACATGAGACAAGAATCATGTCGTAACATCGACAACCATTCTTGAAAATAATGTAAAAGTAAAGCATGGACATTGAAATATAACAAGGAAATAACAGAGCTCGATGGTATTGAGTCATAGCCGTATTGACGGTGCCATTCTTGAAGATAATGTAAAATAATGCATAGGTATAACAAAGAAATAACGAAGCTCGATAGTATTGAGACACAGCCGTATTGACGGTTAGAAAACCATAAAACGAGGATTCTGAAACATATGTTATGGCCATTAAATAAGTTACAGCCCCGTAGGGTTTCCAGTCTCAAGAATCATTAGCATGTCACCCATACATCTACAGGGGTTAGATGCAGGTGTGACTGCTCTGCCAACAGTATGCATGAGCCAACAGCGAACATATGTACAAACCCTTGAAGGATGCATTGCCAAAATACATGTGGGTGTGCCCCGAGCAAACAAGATTTTAATCAAGATTTTAAACAAGAACAGACATACGCATTCGGTTAACCATCAAATCCTATGTGTTACAAAAGGGCAACATTTCAACCAGTATCATAAGAAAGCAATGGCGTAATAACTGTGGTAAATATATACATATGTATGAAAAAACCATAGGCCGTGAATCAAACAAGTTCACAGTTTGGTAAACGAGATTTCCCAATATTTAAATTCACGGTCGTAGCCACCAGTATGTTCACAAAATTATACATCAGTTTAAATAAGACTAGGAAAAACCTATAGCTACGGAAGTCAGGGTAGAAACCCAAACCATTACAAGCGAAATGGTGCCGACAATATCTCAAGACCATGTAACCGGATCGAGACCAGGGCTTTGATATAACTTGCAGCCAACCAGATGTTATCAGGTTGGGGTCTCATCCTAAAAACCAGAGTAAACCCTCAGGCAATCCGAGAGAGATAAGGATGCATCAACCAAAAAACAAAACCCTGATGACCAGATAAATACCTGTGTAGCTCGATGGTCCTCATTTGGAGGGGCTCTTCCAGATCCACAGAAGTGGGAGATGTCGTTCACACCTGGCAAGGAAAAGAGAAAACGTTAAACAAATTTCATAAACCTGTAAACACCAAATCGAAATAAATCATTAAGCTGGTGTGCATTTACCTGGCTAGGTCAGGACTGAGAATCCATGTGGAGAAACCCTTCTGTAATGAAGTAAGAACCCGAAGTTGCGGTGGCCTCGGAGCGGAATGGCAGAGTAAACCCTTGCGGTGGAGAGTAGAGAGAGCTGGAGATCGTTGAGCAGAGGAAGAATCATGAATAAACCGGAGGAAACGTGTATATAGCTTACCTTCCGGTGGAGGAAGGCACGGGAAAGTCCAGGTTCAGTGACCATACCACTGTCACGTGATCCAGACAGTAGAACTTAACGTTGTTGCCATATGTCCAACGCTGGAGGTGCCAGCTAACAAAGTCAAAACAACTTTGAATTGCTCGAAGGGTAAAGTATGACATCGTAGCAATGTTAACATTAGACCATCGGTGCAAGGAATATTACATAGGTTAATAAAACTACCTGCCACCATAATTATATCGCCCTTAGGTTAGGCTGGGTACTCGATGGTGGCAGCTAACTAAGGTTACATATATTTAATAAAGTGCAGATACATACCTAAGTTAATAAAGTGCAGATGCATATCTGCGTAGGTACTATTGAAATATATATATAAGTATTTTTTTATTTTTTTCATGTGTATAGATATAAGCTTATGGGTATGTGATAATGATTCATTACCTTAGATTAAATGAGAAATAACATTGAAAATTATTGATAACCACTATTTTAAAAGAACAATTATTTATTTTTATGATAGCGAAAAGAAGAGTAGAATTACAAGGAATTGAAGTATCTCATAATCTCTTTATCACCCATCTCTTTTTCCTAGATGACATTAATATTTAGCAATGGGTTGAGAAGAGGCCAGAACTACTTAAAGGAAGCTCTTTCTCTTTTACAAAAAGATACAAGTATGATGATTAGCGATAGGAAATCACCCATTAACCATGCACACATATCATATGAGAATATCCATAAAATCTAAGTCTATCTACCATTCAAATAAAAACACGCCAAGGAAAGTTTTAAATACCCAAGGTTTCATTTGAATTAAAACAACTATAAGAAAACTAACTAGCAGTGGCTGGTGGGCAAAGTGGAAAACAAGATTAAACACAGGTGTTCTAAATGGTTGTCAAGAGTAGGTCATCTAGTACTTATAAAAGTGGTAATTGAAGCCATACCAGTTTATTGGGCTCCCTCACTTGGGTTCTAAAATGAGTTTTATAGGACACTAATAAACTCTTTAGCAGATTTCTTTGAGGAGGGAGCAAAGAAGAACATATGATTTCCTATATATCCTGGAATAAAACTTCTCTTCCAAAATTCTATGTAGGGTTGAGTTTGAAGGACCTCTCCAGTTTTGCATCAACCCTAGCAGTAAAATCTAGTTGAAGGCTCATTACGGTCGAGAATATTGGGACAATGGTGGTTACTAGAAAATATGTTTTTCCCTGAAATTTAGATGAATTGATAAGAAATCTTCAAAAGGACCCTAATTCATCAGTAATACGGAAAGAGATGACAAAATCCTTTAATATAGTTGGAGTCGGTCTAGCATGGCATGTTGGAAATGGGGAAAAGTTCAGAATTATATTGAACCCCTCGGTGGGAAGAATTAAAATTTCAGTCACCCTTTGGAAGTGGTCAACAATCTGAATGCACAAGGAAAAGTTTTTGAGCGAAATTCTAGATGATATAAGATCCGCCTTCTGGTCACCAGATGGATGAATGCCGAGAAACTACAACTAGGGAATGAAATGGCAGAATTATGGTAGGAATACACTCTCAAATTAATAAGATCACATGCTAGACGTACTCATCGAGAGGATATCTTAAGATGGGCACATGCACCATAAGGTCATTATAGACCAAAATTTAGATATCTATTATAGGTTGAATATTGGATCCAAGGATATCAGGAGTAGTGGTGGTACAAACTGTGGAAATTGCATTGCCGAGTGAAATCCAAATTTTTCCTCTAGTGTTCTCTCACGAAAAAAATGTTCTCGGCCTTGGAAAAACTACAAAAAGAAGGAAGGACGAAGCTAGTGTAGCTTTTGCAAGAATGTAGATGAATCAATCACACATATGTTTCTAAACTAGCCCTTTGATGTTGGGACATTAGATCTCATCAAGCACATATTGGGATGTAATATTAACTGGAGAGGCCAATCCCTTGAAGGAGCTTGGAGGAGATGGTGGGAAGTGACACATTATAAATCGAAAAAGGTTATATATCTAGTTTATTTCTAGGGTATTTGGTTAGCCCAAAACAAAGAAATATTGAGAGAGATCTCATCAACACCTAAATGAATTCCATGCAAAATGAATTTATTTTTTCCCTTATAGACCACAAAATAGAAGCCATCATAACCATGGTTATGGGGGAAGAAGAAATCAACCATGAGACCCCCTAGGCCTACTTCAATGGGGCCTATCATGAATAGGGAAAATGTGTATGAGGAATGGCTTTACATTTAAATCAACATCGAGTTCTAAAATATAGCATCAATCTAGGATTAGGAACTAGCAATTATGCTCAGCTCTTTTCTTTAAAATTTCTTCTTTTCTGGGCACTGGAGTTGCGATATTTTTCCATTCAAATATTTGAAGACTCTTTAAATGTGACAAATTGGTTCAATTTTGTCCAAAGATGCCATAACCATAGACTATTACACATTTTCGAAGATGTTCTTTGATTAAAATCAACTTTTGGCTTTATTTGTTGCCATCATATTTACAAGGAGCAGAATTAAGTGGAATATTAACTCTTTAAAGAGAGTACTAGGTAGGATCCAGGCTCTTGGTAGGTCATATACCTACTATATGGGATAGTAGACAAATACCAACACCAACTATTTTTTGATCTAGAACTACACGAATATGTTTACTACTAGTATTGTTACATAGATTCATAGTTTCTTTTTACTGAACAAAGTGTGGACTAAATCAATTTAAATTATGTAATTAAAATGGTCAAGTTTTTGTACTGAACATGTATCTAATAGGAGTATTTTTAATGGTCTTTTTGGGTATGATAGAAGCTCTAAAGAGACTCATGTGATGCATAATAAAGAGCCTGAGGGTCATATGAATTTCTATTTTAGGTTTTAGGTCACAAACATGCTTGATAGATAGTGAATGCAATGGGTATGTACAATATAAACTTTTATATCTCAATAAAAAGTTATGATTTCTCTATGAAAAAAATAAGAAGTATTATTGATTTTTTTCTTTAAAGTGGTAAAACTAATCATAATCATGTTATTAAGCAATAACAAATATAATAATTATTAGTTGTTACTGTAGATATACTTATTATTATAGAAGAAAACACATGATATTTAAAATACTCTATTTATAATTCCTAAATAGAGTCTACCGTTATAAAAACCTAATATTTTCGATTATTAACTTATTTTCCTTGCATTATAATTGTTCTCTATCTAATAAAAACAATTTTAAAATCCTATTCTAAATAAATTTATCAAAAATAAACATATTTAATCTTAAAAGTAATATTAAATTATTAATATCTTTATATTCTAATAATTTATATATTCTATCTTTATTTATAAAAATTATTCCTAAAAAAAATTTCCTTTCATATCTTGAAGAATATTGTTATCAAATGAAATCCATGAGGGTGTATCCAAATTGCAACTCAAGGTTATTAACAACTTTGAACACCATTAGCAATTGCAATGTTTCATTACCTTTGTAGAAATAGAAATATAGTGTCAAACTTCCAAATCTTAGATATCGTCTAAACTAATCGCTAACTCATAACCCTAAAATTTCTTCAATCTTCCAATATTCCACGGTATTTGAACAAAGCATCCATCTTCACTTGAACCTAAAATTCCTTTTCTAACTATGGAAATACAATGTGAGTTCATCATAACTTGTTTCAATTTTAAATGTTGGAGATTCATTATAATTTATCACTAATAACAATAATACTAATACATATGCAGTAGTAAAATCTCTTTTACTAGATCTAATATGACTATAAAAAAATACAACGAATTAATCTTTATTAAACAATTGAGCAACATACAAGTGTGAAACACCACCTGTAAGACTGTCTTTGTAGTACACACTCTCTTATTCACTCATTATAAGAGGACTATATATAACAATCACACATTTAGGAAAGTTGAGCAGAATCCTATAAACCAGGAACAAAATCCTAATCTAGGGTTCGGTTTGAACTATTTCTACATTAATCTCAACACTCCCCCTTAATGGAGAAATGGATTCAAAAATATACCTAACACTTCCTGAAACAACTCAAACTTTATTGTACCAAAATGTTTGGTAAAAATTATTAGCAACATTGTCACAACTATTACAATAATCAATATGGATTTCTTTTCACTGAACTTTCTCCCTAACAAAATGAAATTATGTATTCATATGCTTTGTGTTCTTAAGAAATACTGGATTATTTTCATGTTTGATGGAGCTCTCGTTGTTGCATTTGATCATTGTTGCAACCTTTTGTTCTTCTCCAACATTAATGAGAAGTCTCCTCAACCAAACTTCTTCACATGTTGTTGCACACATAGCCTCATATTCAGCTTCAGTAGAAGACAAGGATATTGTCTTCAACTTTTTGCTGCTCCATGCAATGAGCCCAGATCCAATGTTGAATGCATAGCCTATTATGGATTGTGTGTCATCTACATTTCCATCCCAATTGGAGTCTGAAAAACATGTCAAGCTAACATCACACGAATCAATAAAAATAATACCAAAATCTAAGGTTCCCTGGAGATATCTTAAAACACCTTTAGCTACAACCCAATGACTCTCAAGGGGCTTTGACATAAATCGGTTCAATGTGCTGACTACATGAGCCAAATTAGTTCTAGTTGTTGTCAAGTAGATTAGACTCCCAACCAGTTGTCTATACAATGTCACATCTGCCTCCTTAGATCCATCATCATTCTGAATTTTTAAGTTCTATTGTAAAGGTACTGTTGTAGATTTGCACTGATCCATTTTGAACTTTTCGAGTAAGCTCCTTACACACTTACTTTGTGACAGAAAAGGTTGTCCAAAATCCCTCCGGGCTTCCAAACCCAAACAATAATGTAGCTCTCCAAGGTCTTTCATCTCAGAAACTTGTGACATCTGCTCTTTGATTTCTTTAATGAGATCATCAACATTCCTTGTAATTATTAGATCATCTACATATAAAGAAATCAAAACAAACCTCCCCTTATCAAACATAGTATAATGATTATGGTCATTTTTTCTTATTTTATAACCATGCTACAAGAAAAATGAATCAATTTTGTCATACCATGACCTCAGTTCCTATTTGAATCCATACAGTGCTCTCTTCAACCTGCAAACTAAATGTTCTTCCTCCTATTTGATAAACCCCTCAGGTTGCACTAAGTAGACTTCTTATTTTAAGTCCCCATTTAAAAATGTACATTTAACATCTAGCCAGTGAATCATCCACTGGTGTTTGGTAGCTAAATAAATTATCATTCTAATTGTGTTTAGTTTAGCTATAGGGGCAAATGTTTCATCATAATCTATGCCTTCTTGCTATGAGTACCCCTTTGCATCTTATGGGTTGTTTTCCTTTAGGCAGTTTAACTAAATCCCAAATTTTCTTTCTGAGAATTGATTCATATTCCTCTTCCATAGTAGCCTTCTATTCACTATATTTATTGGCTTCTTTATAACTAGAGGGTTCAACAACATTCATCATACTAGTTATAAAATCATTTTCTCTATATCTTGTTAGCAACTGATCTTTCCTACCTGATCTCCTGAGTGGTAGGGTAGCTTCAAACCTTGTCTGATCATTATCATTCGTGCTTGGCTTGACAGCTACATCATTTTCTTTCCCTTCGTACTGCTGCTGCTTCTTTTTCTATTGCTTCTGCTTTTGCTACTACTACTTCTGCTACTACTCCTTCTGTTGTTGCTCATTGCTATCGCCTGATTCATCACTTCCTTCTTCTGCCAACAAGGGAACGTTCCATTCTTCATTAGCACTGTCATGGCTTCCATCATTAAACCCCTCATGAAACACTACATCTATACTCGCAAATGCTTTATGAGTAGAGGTATTAAACAATTTGTAGGCCTTACATTATGTAAAATACCCAACAAAGATATATTTGATGGCCTTTGAGTCAAGTTTCTTTCTATCTTCCTTTGGGATGTGGGCAAAGGCTTTGCAGCCAAAACCTCTCAAATGCTTAACTGTAGGCTTATAACAAAATAAAGCTTTAAAAGGAGTTTTAAAACCTAAACTTCTTATTGGACTCCTATTCTTTAGATATACTGCAGTATTAATCGCTTCAGCCCAAAAACCGTTAGAAAGATTCTTACCTTTTAACATACTACAAGCACACTCCACAAGAGTTCTATTTTTCCTCTCTGCAACCCCATTTTGTTGAGGAATGTGGGGTAATGTAAACCACTATTGTATCCTATTATATTTGCAATATTTGAGTACAAAATATTTTTTGTACTCTCCCCCTTGATCCGAGTAGGGAATCCTGATGCATTTACCTGTCTCCTTTTCAACCATACCTTTGAACTCCTTGAAGTATTCTAAACTGTTGCTCTTCTTCTTGAGGAAATACACCCAAGTAAATCTAGTACAGTCATCAATAAATAATAAAAAATAGTATGCATTGCCTAATGATCTTGTCTGCATGGGCCCGCATAGATCTGTGTGTACCAGCTCAACTATATCTCTCTTCTTTCTACCAGGATTCACATGAAATTCATCTCTATGCAACTTTCCTAGTGCACATGCATAACAATCAGTATGAGCATATTTTAAAAACAGGAAGACCTTCGACCATACCACTTTTTTGTAAAAGAAACAAATCATTGAAGTTAATATGGTTGAACCTCTAGTGTCATAAGTCCACTGTAAACAAGGAAAATGATCCCAATGCCTCATGTGGTGTCCTTTTGACATTTATCTTGTATAATCCTCCCTCATGAATACCTAATGCAATAGGCTTCATACAATCCAATAGGTCTTTAATGACACAATACGATTTATAAAACTCTACCTTGAGATTCTGATTAGTTATAATAGAGACAGAGATCAGATTCTTTTTTATCCTTGGTACATACATCACATTATGGATATGTTTAAGATTTCCATCAGGAAAAAAAAAATAGGAATATTACCATAACCTTTGATTTGGTACCCTCTATCATTGCCAAGATAGATGTTTGCTCGAGTGTTGGTTTCTTTGAAGTCCTAATACCACTGTTTATTCCTTGTCATGTGGATGGATGCACCTGAGTTGACAAACCAAGTACCTGCTTCATCCTCCTTAGCGAAAAGTACAACGTCATATATGAATAGGTTGATATTGTCATTGTTCTCCTCATGAACAAAATGACGTGCATGCTGCTTATGTCTCTTCTAACCTTCATCAAACTTCCTTTTCATGCAATATTTGGCTATATGGTCAATTCTACCACAATAAACCATTTGGTCGTAGAGTCATTTCTATTGAAAGACATACTTTGGGGTGAGAGAATCTTTCTCTATGGGGTTGCACTACTCTTTTGAGCTGCATTTGGATTTCTTTTGAAGGACTTCTTCTTCGCCATTAAGGCCAGATCTAAACTCTGAGGTTTATGAGGGGGTTTCCTTTCCTCCTCTTGCATGAGAATCCCTATCAATTCTTCAAATATAGAGACTTTTTCTCTTTCATTCAAGCCAATGATGAACATCTGATACTCATCAGTCATACCATTCATGGTAATCGTGATCAAATCTATATATGACATAACTTTACCGATATCACCTAGCTTGTTCTTCAGCTCCTTGATTGGCGAAATGAATGCTACAATTGTCTCATTCTCCTCCATCTTGATGGAGAGAATATTCCTATTCAAGAACAACAATTGATTGGTGTTCTTGACCTCATAGAGATCCTTGAGCGTCTTCCATATATCTGGTGTAGTCTTGCAATCACGGATATGGGGAATAATACAATCTTTGACTGACAATTTCAAGGCCATTCTTACCTTAGTCTAACACTTGTTTGAGTCTTGGATAGTTGTTGTTGTTCCTCCTGCAACGAGGATTGGTTTCACCTCATCATTGTTCACAGTCATCCATTCATTGTGTCACTCAAGTAGTGTTTGCAACTTAAATTTCCAACCAAAATAATTAGATCCATCCAACTTGTTGTTTTCATTGAGGTAAGCTTATTCTACTTGATTATTCATGTTGAATAAAAAAAAAAAACTTCAACCCCGAGAATTAAAAAAAAAAAAAACACCAAATATCCTTTTAAAACAAAACACTACCGAGCACCAAATCCAATAAAAGGGGTCAAGATCCTCTTTTTTCCAATCACCCCACCTTTCTCAAATGAATAACCCCTCCTTTCTTTAATTAAACAATTAAAAAGCTTGAATTCTTTAATAAAACAAACTTAAATTAAAAACACCATACCAAAAGTCAAATTCCTTCCCTTTTACAAATAATCGCCCCTCGGAGCCCCTCCTTTTAATTAAAGAACCTCGATATATTTTTTTATTTGTTTTTATAATTAAAGAATTGAATGAAACTCTTTAATTAAAAAAAAAACTCAGTTACAAAAAACGAGTCTCTTTTCATGTGACTTGAATTTAATATCACCGTGACTTAAATAATATGGAGGGTTAGAGGTGTAAGTCCAAAGCTCTACGTCGTTAGCCTTCTCGAAGGCAATTCCCCCGTCGAGTGCGCACTCATTGAAACGGTGCCGGAGCCATGCTTCCTGCTCCACGACCTCA
>APFE030148948.1:1090-23693 GCA_000404065.3 Pinus taeda
ATTACTAATAGTAATTTTTAAGCTTCAGGTTTATGATAACCCATGGTATTGATAATACCATGTTATTCATTTGAGCATAGACTATTTAAAGGGGAAATTCTATCATCTTAGACCCATCTTAATTCTGGGTCTACCAGTTTATGATAACCCATGGTATTCATAATACTATGGTATTCATTTGAGCATAGACTATTTAGAGGGGAAATTCTATCATCTTAGATCCATCTTAATTACCAAGTGCTCAGAGGGATATATATGTTGGTTTTTATGATAATGAAGATATTAAATAGACTTAGGAAATTATATTGTAAAAACATCTTAAGGTGAATGGTTAAAGAATAGACATTGGACAAGTATATTTGTATACTTCTGTTCTAAACTGAAACAAATCCAGAGCTAAAAGGAATGCATTGATTGCACTAGTCATACTTCTATAACTTTCCAACATATGTTGGAGTAAACAGAGTGTAATTTGGGTAATTTTATAACTGCAAACAGGAACATACTTATGTATTAGCAGGGTGGTTAAGAGGTCCCTAGAAGTGATGAATTTGAATTTTTCTTGGTTTTATATATAGTATTCGGTTTTTTCTCATGCTTTCTGTGAATGAAACGGGTGAATTTTATCCTACACCCACTAGGTTATCAATATGTAATTTCGGTAATTTTGATTTCAAAAAATATTTTAGATAAATGCAATGATTTAATTTGTGTATTCAATAAACACAATATCCTAATGGAATTCTACATTTGTGGTTTACCTATACAGATTCCATGGAGAAGTGTTAGTGATGTGACATTAATTGTCCTCAAGCAGAGGCTTTAGTTTTACTCTTTTCTGGAAGAAAATACTTTCTTCCAACATTTTTGAGTTCCATGAAAAATTTGAAAGTCATAATAGTATTCAATTATGGATTCAAGAGAGACATAGTATTCAATTATGGGTTAAAGAGATCCACACTGAATGATCTATCGGCCTTATCTTCACTTAGTTTAAGACTATTCACTTAGAGAGCCTGTTACACAGTAATTTATCACCGTTGGTCACCGTCCCTGTTACCATTGTTTCCGTACATTGGAGAACACATTTATGGACTTGTGACCAGTGACACAACTTAAAAACACTTGCATTGGATTCCCCTGAGTATGAATTTCAAATTCCCTGAAGACACCTTTATCCCTAAAAAGTGCCCTTTTTCCATTAGCGCGGGTCCACAGTGTCTTACCCATGCCAATGACTCAGTTCCTCAAAAGAGGGCGCGTCCATGGACGCTCTGTCATAGAGCAAAGGCCGCGCCACCTAAATTTGGTCATGATTTTTAGCCAGCGCACACTCATATGTTTTTTCCTCTTTGTTCATGGAGTTCTCTGAGGGAAAAATCTCATGGAAGTGGTCGAGTGTCATCTTTTTATCCATGACAACCAAATTCAGTGGCTATTCAGGGATAATGCTAAATCTTCAGTAGGTGTCCTGATACAATGCATACTCCTTCCTCCTCCATCTATAAATGACTGTCACCCTGCATTAAATCAACTAGTTTTGCTAGAGCTATTGTGAGTGCTGAGATTATGCTGGAGTGATAGTGAGAATTGAGAACTATAGAGGGGTTATGCTGCCAAAATATTGAGAGAGAAGAGGTCACTTTGCAAGGCGTATTTAGCTGCTTGCCCAGTCAAGAGGAGGTTCAACGTCAGAACCCTTTGGTTGTAATCTTTCTCTGTTTTTACTGATTAATAGATGACTATCATTATGGTTCCACTCATGTGTCTTTTAATGGTATTTGAGTTATATCTTTTCTGACCGATATATAATTGCATATGCTGGATTTTACACTTGTATTTGTATCATTCTTTGTGTGTGCAGGTGTCCATTCACAAGGAGCGTGAGGATTGTGACCAGCCAGAGCAAAGGAACGGGAGCGATGTTTCTTCTACAACTACTAGCGTTGGATTCCAGGTAGATCATCATGATCGATCTCTGATTTATGCAATTAGGAACCTGCGTGTAGCATTGTGTGATTGTTGCTAGACCCGTGTTGGGCTAGTGGGATCACCTCTGTCCGCAGAGGGGATTTACCAATTCAACAATTTGGCGACTCCACTAGGGAGAAGCTTCTTGTTTGTTTTTGTGTCGTTTGATTTGTAAACTGTAGACGGAGCCTGAAGAGCAGCCAGATAGCCTTCGAAACACTATTGCCATGCAATAGTGAAGTAGATCAATGCCACTTCAGTCAATCTCCGGTTTAGTTTACAAACTGAACAATTTCAACCTTGCCTTGCATGTTAATTTTTCTCTTGTTTACTGGCCTGAGTAACTTTCTGGGTTAAAGTTCTTGTTGTTTCTTGCTTGCTGGCCTTTTTAGATACTAGAAACCAAGCCTGGGACTACCTATTTTGTTTTTTTTTGCCTGGAAAACTTGATTAGCGCGGTTTTTCTTCTGACAGTCGCGCTAGTTGGCGCCTGTTGCTCTCAGACAACCCGCACCAATCTCTATATGTCGTGAGTTGCAGTCTGACAGTCGCGCCAGACTTGTTAATTACCTTGTTTGTCAGCCTTTGAGCTTGGATCTGTGTCTTTTTGCTTCTTTTACACCTCCTGGAAGTTTGTTGGACTGTTATCTGGCTGGTTGTTCTTTTCATCCTACAGTTGTTCGCCTTTTTCCATCGATTTTATATCTTAGCCCTTGTGGCTTTGCTTATCAAGCCTTCTGTCGGATTTATGGTTTGCTGATCCAGTCGGTTTATTAGTTTTTTTCCTCATTCCTCTGGTAGTTGTAGAAGTTTTTCATTATATGCTGCAAGTACCTCACTTTTAGCTCGTTTATTTCTTGCCTGACTTCATTGAGACTTAGATTACATAGTTCTTTGAAGATCTTGGTGTTTTATTTGCTTTGGTAGGTCATTTTTCATGTTTCAGATCTGGTTGTAGATTCCTTTGAGTGGATTATCTGTTTAGTGCATATCTCTTGAAATCTGTTAAGTGCATTATACTATTTTCAAAGAAAAGAAAAAACAAAAAGATTTTTGCTTTTTATTAGTTAGCATTTTGTGTTAATTTTTGCTTTTAAAAAGAAAAAGAAAAAGATTTCCCTTTCTTGTTATTAGCAGCATCAGGATTTTTGTGATCGTTTTGTTTGTATGAAAATCTCAACTCTTCTGTAGATAGAATTCATTCAATGAAACGATACAATTTTCGCATATAGTTGCATTTAGGAAATTTCAAGAGACCACATACGGTAAGACCGAAAAATGAAACTTAATTAAAGATAAACCGTAAAATGAATTCAATGAACCTAACAACGCATTGAAACTTAACGCTCACATTCTAGAGGTCTAGGTTAGAGACGTGTTCCGGCGTCTTTAAACCTGGTAGTTTATCATTGAGTGGTTGGTGATTCTCCACGGTGAAACGGTAGGTGCCAGTACGGATTGTGCTCCCACGTACCGTCGATATATATTGGGAGACCCCTATAGGCTTGCAACCTTTGATCCATAGGAAGCTGAGTCTGCCGCCCTACAAACCGTAATGCACTGAACACAACATTCAGGAAGATTGACTGTAGTACGTGAAGTCCTTGGTGTTCAACTGATCGCCAAGGTGTATATAGAAGTTTTACGGATTGTTTAGCAAACCTTCTACCTAGTTCTCCAGAGTAGTCACTTTTGATCCTTTTCAGACTCTCTAAAAGAAAAGGTGTAAGTGAGCAGCTTGTCACTTCGTGCTCATTAAACTATCGAAGGAGACTAGAGTCATCTTTTCATCCTTTTCTCGACCCTTTAAAAATGAAAAGTTCAAGTCAAGTGTCTTAAAATCTATTTGGCCACGATCACATAACCCGATTAAATTTTGTTTGCGTTAGTCTGAGTAGGGACTGGTTTCGCTAGTTTCCCTAGGATTTTTGTGAAGTCTCATCCTGGCGGAGCTACCAATCTCGTCTTCCGAGAGTCTGGTTGTGAGTCAAATTCTCCCTATTGTTCCAAGCATACAACCGATCAGCTCTCGTGCTCCAGGAGACGAGGATTACCAATTTTATACGAACCCTATTTGGGAACTTTCTCAAAACGGTATCCCTTTTTGGGAATATACTTCTCCTCGGAAACCTTTTCCTTCCGACATGGAAAATCCATCGCCTACTACTACTGACAAATCTGGCGTGCCAGGGGACAAGATTCCTAGCACAATGGAGTCTACACATGTTAGTAGGACCGCTACTACCGGGGGACTGCCTCTCGGTTATAGAGCATTGCGTGATTTTATATCATCGCCTTTTCCGACCTCTATTTGGTCACCACCTGTCTTTTCCAATACGGAGCCTTCGACTCCACCACCTCGCAGTATAACTGTTACTTCGGTGACAACCCCTCCAATTATATCTGTGGCTTCATCGACACCTATTTTTAGCCGCCCTTCGTCCTCTTTATTTGCAGGCTTTGATCCTACATCTAATGTCTCACTTGGGGGGCAGTATGATCAGTATCTACCACCCTTTGGTACTGGGACAGGTCAGCTATCAGTTGGAGATCTTTTGGTTCCGCTATCCATAGATTGGGGTTCTACCTCTTATCATGGTGGTCAAGCATCGTATGCTCAACCTGAAAAACCACACCAGCAAAATCTACAAGGACAATCCTTCCAAGGAAATTCTTTTGCTTCTAGTGGTCCCTTTTTTACTCCTCATACACAACCTACTGGCAACCCAGGCCAACCTTCTATTCAACAAGCTCAACCTGGTCTCCAGCAAGGTTCTTATACTAGACAAACTGGTCAATCGTTTGTTAATCCGAATCAACCTAACATCCAGTATACCCAAGTTTCCGGCCAAGCTGCCCAAACAATTGGTCAACCAACTGTCCAGTATACTCAGTCTTCTGGACAAACTGGTCATCCTCAAACCCAACCATCTGGTATGATAGGAAAACCCTCTGCTACACATCAGCAGGGAGGCCAACCTCAGTATCAGCAGGTAGGCCAAACTCAGTATCAGCAGGTAGGCCAACCTCAATACCAGCAAGGTTATCCTTCCACTCAGATAGCCCAAGGTTATCCATCTACTGGCACTGCTCAACCTGGCACCTGGACCCAAGTTGGATCCCAAAATCCATCTGGTTCTCAAATGCAGACTGGAGGTCAATCTCAAATGTTTTATCAAACTCAGCCTGGGTCTCAAACTCAATTTGGGGTCCCACCGCATTATGGTTATCAACAACCTCAAGGCCAACCTCTGTTTTCTCCTTACCAAAATTATCAACAGCGACATGCTACTTCTACAGCATCGTTTGGTAATCCATATGTTGGGGGACAAAAGACAAATCCCTATGCCCAGCATACTATGGGTGCAAATCCATCAGGGCAAGGCCCTTGGGGGCCACCACCACCTGGTTGGAACCCGGGTGTTTTGTCATTTCAGCAGCCTCAGATGTCATTTAATCCTCAGTTACCATTTTTAGAAACTTTAGAATTACCGGATGTGTCCACACTGACTAATGATCCTATCCTTCATAATCCTTATTGGCCTCCGGTTCCCACCAAAATTCCTGGTGATTGCCCGAAATTTGATGGTAAAGCTAATGAAGATCCACAAGCTCATGTCATGACTTATCGTCTATGGTGTTCTTCTAATTCATGGCTTGATGATTCGATTCGGCTTCACCTCTTTCAAAGGACTCTCACTGGGTCTGCCGCTAAATGGTATATTGAGCTAAATCGCAGATCCTTTTAGGATTTCAACTCGTTGGATATGGCATTTCTTACACATTTTCAGTTGCCCATTCGTTATGAAACGGGCACGCACCTCCTCACGTCCTTACGACAATCAACCGCTACGCACATCTCTGATCATATCCATGAACGGAGACGACGTAGACGTATGATTAAATTTTGGATTCCCGACCAGCTTCTTACGGATTGGTTCACAACTTCGTTCGTCCCTCCAATAGCTCGGGACATTGCTATGGGAGCGTGTGTTACTGAAGAGAAAGCTATCGCGCGTGCTCAATACCTTGACTTAGTTTATTCTCAGTCAGGTACATTATATGATTATTTGCCTGATGCCCCTAGACCTAGAACATCCAAAGCCCCGCCAACACCTACAGTTGACGGCATTATCGGGTCTGTGAGTTCATCCGCCAAGAAAAATTCTGCAAACCCTGGGAAGCACAAATCAAATGCTCCAAATGAAAACACTTCCCATGTTACACCTTCTTCTAAATCTATCTCCGAGGTTAATGCCGTTCAGTCAACCAAGACAGACAAAACCTCGAAGTCAAAAAAGAAAGAGAAAGGGAAAAATAAGTCGGAACAACCTAAGCAGGAACCACCTAAACCTCAATCTGAGGAGAGTGCCAAATGCAAACCCAAGTATCCTTGTCTTATCTGTGATGAGGATCACTATACCAAGGACTGCCCTCGGCGGTCTGAAGTTAGTCGTTTGTTGAAAGGCACTCCTGGGGTCCCTGCGGTGCTTAAAGAACCCTTTCTTTCACAGCAAACTCAAATGGTCACTGACCCCTCTCAACCTCCCTCTTCCTTTGATTCCCAAGTGTTTATGGTGGGGACGGTCCCTGTTAATATTAGTACTCGAACAAAAGATTACCCGTCTGCCGGTAAGGAGCCTGAGGTCACCCCCAGTGCTCCTCCGTTCAGCTCAAGCCCTCTCCACATCGAGAGACCTAGTACTGAAGCGCCTATTCGACCCCATCCAAAAGGAGTACTCCGGAAATCTTCTTACAACCCAAATGCCCGTGCTGCTCAGCACTATAATATCATTGAGGATTTAGCCCAGGCTCCATCGGCTATGTCCGCTTTAGAAGTTCTCCAGAGCTGCCCCTCTCAGAGGAAGTCCTTTCTATCCGCTATCGGCGGCATAGATCCGGCAGACTCGGATTTGATTACGTTCGACTTAGACCGCCATACTCAGAGACTGCCTCCCCAAATTGCGTTTCTCATACAAGTTGTTATTGACAAGAAAACTATCCATCACACAGTCATTGATGAAGGTGCTTCAACTTGCATCATGTCTCTGGCCTGTTGGAAAGCTATTGGTTCTCCAACGTTGTGTCAGTCTCCCACAACCTTGGAAGCTTTTGATGGAAGAGCATCCCATCCTTATGGTATTCTCCCACGTTTACCCATTTCTTTGGAAGGAAAAACGGTCGAGATGGAAATTGAAGTCGTTGATGCTACTCTAACCTACAACGTCCTTCTCGGACGTAGCTGGATTTACGCAATGCAAGCTGTTGCTTCATCTTACTTTCGTATCATTCGCTTCCCTCACCAAGGGAAGATTATTACGGTCGACTAGCTAAAATTTTTCGCTTGCTCTTCGGAAGGAACTATTCCTTTTGTGGAGCATACCACCAAATCATTTGAGAGTCTCGGTCACAGACTTTTTAAAGATCCTGCCCTTATGGGTTTTTTTCCAGCCCCGCCTCCGAATGTCGCTTCCGTCAATATGATCTCTACTTGTCTTGATCCATGGATCGCTCCTCCCATCGACGAAGTAGATTCATGGGGCGACAAGATGCCATTGAGTCCAGCCGAACTCAACTATGCTGAAATCGTAGCTGCATCGGCTCCTCTTTCTGAAGTTACTCTTTCGAGCAAAATTTTCCACACATTCACTCCATCCTTAGGGATCGCAGATCAAACTTCTTCGGATCCTCTAAACGAAATATTCTCTTCAGATGAAGCCATTATAGAGACCATGTCTCTCGAGGAACCTCCTTGGCATGATACCCATCATCGTTCCTCGTTGCTCTCTGTCCCTCAGGATGAGCAGACTCCTATTCAATGGTTTGCTCCTTGTTTCCCATTCCGATTCCTCCAGTCACCTGTTCACGTTTACCAAACTTCTTCTGAAGCTAATATGGCAAACATCACACAAACCCAACCCATCAACATCTCTATCAAACCCAGGATTGTCGAACACGTTCATATTGGAGTCACTTGTACTCCGAAGGAGATTCAACTTTATTCGAACCTTTTTCGCGAATTTCGAGATGTTTTTACTTGGTCTTATGAAGAAATGCCCGGCATTGATCCTAGCATAGTGGTACATGAAATCATCACGTACCCCAGTGCTAAGCCTATTCGCCAATGTTTACGTCAAGTACACCCTCGAAAGGCTGCGACAATCAAGGCCGAAGTAGAAAAACTTCTTAAAGCTGGTTTTATTTATCCTATCCCGCTCACAGATTGGGTTTCCAATATTGTACCTATCACTAAAAAACAGGGAACTATCCGCGTTTGTGTTGATTATCGTGATATCAATCGGGCCTGTCCAAAAGATAATTTCCCCACACCATTCATTGATCAGATTATTGACGAGTGTGCGGGAAGCAAGATGTACTCTTTTATGGACGGCTTTTCTGGTTACAACCAGATTAATATTGCTCTCGCTGATCAACACAAGACTGCTTTTATCTATCCGTGGGGTACCTTTGCTTATAAGAAGCTCCCTTTTGGTCTAAAAAATGCCAGCGCTACCTTCCAACGTGCAATGTCCTACGCTTTTCATGACATCCGACACATTGTACAGCCTTACCTGGATGATCTTCCAGCTCATTCGGCTAAGCGTAAGGACCACCCTGCTCATATTCACGAGATATTTCTTCGTTGTCGACACTACCGCATCAGGCTTAATCCTCATAAGTGTGTATTCTGCGTAGAATCGGGTCGACTTCTCGGATTTGTCGTCTCCCACGAGGGCATCCGCCTGGATCCCCTCAAAGTCAAAGCTATAGTGAATCTCCCTCCCCTTCCTACCTTACAACAATTGCAAAGTCTGCAAGGAAAAGCGAATTTTTTACGTCGTTTTGTTCCAAACTACGCCGAAGTGGCTAAAGGCTTTACACGCCTACTTAAAAAGGATGTCCCTTTTCATTGGGATGCGGTGGCTCAAGAATCTTTTGAGCGTCTCAAGGGTCTCCTTGTCTCTGCTCCATTACTTCGCCCTCCAAATTATCATCGTGACTACATCCTATATTTAGCCGCTGCCAACACCACTATTGGCATCGTTCTTGTTCAAACTGACGACGATGACATTGAGCATGTCATTTATTATCTTAGTAGAAACCTCTTAGACACTGAAACTTGATATGCACATGTCGAGAAGTTGGCATTAGCAGCCATTTGTGCTGTCCAACGTTTCCGTCATTATATTCTGCTACGCACTACTACAGTGATTTCTGATTGCAACCCCATGACATATTTCTTGTCACGCCAGTTGCTAGGGGGAAAATACTCGAAGTGGATTGTCATCCTCCAAGAGTTTGACTTGGAGTTCGCTACCGCCAAGTCCAAGAAATCACTGGTTTTTGCTGAGTTACTTTGCTCTTTGCCATCTTCTTCTTCGCCATCTCTCACCGAAGATCACATTCTGGATGAGACTTTGTTTCTCATCATCACCCTCGACCCCTGGTATGGTGACATTCTTACGTATTTGCAAATGTCCTCCTTTCACCCGGGCACTTCCAAAGATGCTCGATGAAGCATTCATCATCAATCCCAACCATATCGTATCATTGGGGATACTTTATATCGCCTCGGCGCCGACTCTGTTCTCCGCCGTTGTCTTACTCACGAGGAAGCTGAGAGAGTCTTGAATGACTGCCACTCAGGTGCTTGTGGTGGTCACATGTCTGGCTATGCTACCGCTCAAAAAATTCTCCGTGCTGGCTATTTTTGGCCTTCCATATTTAAGGATTGCATTCTTACGGTCCGTTCCTGTCACGAGTGCCAAATTTTCCAACAGAAGATGCGGGCACCCGCTGCTCCTTTGCACCTTGTTGTTACCGTCGGCCCTTTTTCCAAATGGTGCATTGAATATGTCACCTGTAACCCTCACTCGACTGGGGGGCATGGGTTCATCATCGTTGCCGTCGATTATTTTACTAAATGGGCCGAGGCGATGCCTACTCTGAATGAAGACGGTCACACAGCGGCGCAATTTTTGTTTAATCATGTTATTTCGTGATTCGGCGTCCCTCAAGCCATCATCATTGATCACAGGAAACATTTCCGAAATCATATGATGATAGAATTGACAACCCAGCTAGGCTTAAAGCACGATATTTCTACTCCGTACTACCCTCAGTCCAATGGCCAAGTTGAAGTGATCAACAAGATCTTGGTTACAATGCTTCAACGCACCATTGGCGTGCACAAGTCTAACTGGCATTTGATGTTGTTCCCTGCTTTGTGGGCTTACCGAACTTCCGTGAAGGATGCCACTGGTTTCACTCCATTTCAACTAGTCTATGGACTAGAGGCTACCCTTCCGATCGAGTGTGAAATCCCTTCATTAAAATTAGCCATCAAGCTACTTCCTAACACTACCCCATTAGAAGAAAACCTCCTTTATCTGGAGCGTTTAGATGAGACTCGTCGCCTAGCGAATTTGGCTATCGAAACGCAGAAGAAGCGAATCAAATCTCACTTTGACCAGGCTGTTCGTCCACGTTCTTTCAATGAGGGAGACTTAGTTCTCCTATATGATCAAGCAAATGATAAGCTAGGACTAGGAAAGCTCGAATCCATGTGGCTAGGCCCTTATATTGTCAAAAAAGTTTTAGAAAAAGGAGCCTACGAGTTAATTGATTATGAAGGAAATCCTCTCGCGCAGCCCCGCAATGGGCTGTATTTGAAAAAGTACTATGCGTGATGCTAGTACACTTCTTTTTGTATATACATGTACTCTAGCAAGTGTGTTGTGTATGTGTGTTAGAATTTTTATAGACTCGATTGTCGCTTGTCGCTTATTGTGTCTTTCGCTTCTTGTGGAGATGTCTAATACGCCTTATAGTGGTTTCGCTGATGGTGCCTGTCGCAGTACTCGTCACTTATCCTCTGCGGCATGGGTGATATATGATCCTCATGGTGAGCTGATAGATCTTCAAGGTGTCTGTTTGGGTCATACCATGAATAATGTCACCGAATATTGTGCCGTAATCGAGCTCATTACTGAAGCAATTAATCTTGGTATTCGGGCATTAGTGGTAAACCTGGATTCTCAACTTGTCGTCCACCAGCTCAATAGGCGTTATTCCGTCAGAGACCATCATATTTTAAGGTTGTATTTACATGTAAGACTGTTAGAAAGGAATTTTGAATTTATTACATATCAGCATATTCCACGACAATTGAACACATTATCTGATGCATTGGCTAATCATGTATTAGATAGACATTTGCGAAATTTGTAAATAAAACATTATACAAGCAAGCATATAAAGACGCAATAGGAAACCATAATCATATGTATATATATATGTGTGAGTCAAAATATTCGCACCCCGCGCATTACAAAAAATAATACATGTCCAAAGTCTATACAGCCGCTGACAGCGTACTCTTCAAAAATATGCAAAAATGAAACCTAGGCATCTAAGCACGGTTATGCTCGTGATAGCATGTCACTGCTCACACCAAACATCTCAGTAGACAATGGACATGAGTAGACACACCCACCGTGTGCCTCTGATAAGCTCTAGGTACATCCGCCAATCTGCTGTAGTCTGGAATGCCTCAAGTGAGTGCCTCGAGGTTCTGCACAAGATCATCCTCACCCTCTATCTGAGGATCTACTGAGGGTTGTGCTCTGCGCACATTGTGGGGCAAGTCAGCTGGTCGCTCTGCGCCAACATCTGTATACATATATAGATGCTGTAAGAAATAGGCATGTATTAACAAAAAGAATTAAATACATAAAAACATTAAAAAACAAAGAGTTCTTACCCAGCTCCTCATCCCAATCCTCTCCGTCAGGTAGAGGGAGATCGTGATCTCCGGTGAAATCCGTGCCTGCATAGGGCCAGTCCTCAATGACTATCATCTGGTGTCGGAGCCAGATAAAGAACTCGGGCTTCCAGGACATCTGTTGGCCCCCTCCTCCTCTGGGCATAAGTTCTGCCCATCGATGCAATCTTGGTTCCCTCAGCACTAGATCTGCTACTATCCCTCCAGGTACCCGGAAAATCGACAGTCGCTCTAGAAAGAAGGTCACAATGATCGACCCATACCCAAACTGTTTGTTTCCATCCCGCTTACACTTGGTAAGCTGCCGTTTAATTTTGGTCATCACCGCTGAGGCCCAATCAAACACTGTCGGATGGAGACACTCGGTGGCCAGCAACAAATGATTTTTGCTGGCCTCATGGGGTGCCTATATCCCTGCTGCCCAGGTAATGGTAAACAAAATGACTCGTAGAACCAAGCTGGGCACTGTGTTGATATCTATCTTCCTACTGTTTACTCCAAATCGTGCATCAGGACACACTCTTGCCTTCACCTCCTCGATCTTCTCCCCAGAAGGTCGACTGCCTGTCAGAATAGGACGTGCACCTTGCCGTGATAAACCAGTGATAAAATAGACATCGGAAACATCCAGCTCCAATGTCTGATCCTTCAAGCGAAACACCTGATCCTCTACATCCCAAGCATCTACTATGAAGCGTAGTAGCTCAGGTTGTGCGCGTAGGTATGAAGTATGGAAGAATTTTTTCAGTCCGCAGTCTCTTAATGCATTCATGCAGTCATCGTCCTCCATAGCCAAGGCATCAACTTCATTGTTCTCTCGTTCTTTCCATTCTAGTACCATTTTTAGCGAAATCCTGCAACCAAATGCAAAATTTCAATTGTTAGATAATTATTGAAATATAAATTGAAAGAAATTTGAAAATTCAACGGTCCAATTTGGCAAAAAATGGGATCGCGCGGTTGGCGCAACTGTTTCTAAAACAATCGCGTTAATGGCGCGACCCCTAAAAATTTGCAAATCCCTTTGCAGGGAGCTTAAATATGGATAAAAACTTGAAAAAATGGAATGAAAACAAAGCTAGGGATGAGGCCTCTTACCTGTTGCAGACAGCGGCTCGAGTGGTCTCCTGGATCGGTCGTAATCAGCAGCTGAACTTTGCACTAAAAACCCTCCAACAGTGAACTCACAAGGTAAAAAGTGAAAAGTAAATTTTTACTTTTTTACTATTTATAACACTATTTTGACCTAAAAATACATTATAAATGATATTTTTAAGTATTTTTAGGATATTTTCGTGTCGAAATTGGTTTTACGCTGTTTTTTGGATGATGACAGGGTCTGGTGTAGTTCAAACGAGCTTCTTTTTAACTTTTTCAAGCTCGGTAAAACATGAGAAAATGTTAGTTATGGTCTGCTTTCAGCTCTTTTCCTGACCTTTTAAAGAGGAAAAGATCGCCGAGTTATCCCTCTTGGCTCATTAAACGTTACTAAGGGGCGGTCGTTTTAAGTTCTTTTATCGACCGTTAAAATATAAAAAGATTACCGGGTTTTTGTCCTTTCAAACTCGTTAATGGTTACGAAACGACGTGATTTTGATCCCTTTTCTACTTTTTCAGGTCGAAATCAGTATTCATGAAAAGTACTCCTCGGTCGTAATGATCGGGCGGTTCTTTCGGGCATCATTTTACACTTTTTCGGGCCCGAGAGACACAACTTTACCAAAAAGGACCTCTGGAGTTTTTCTTTTCCGTGCCTTTTTCAAACTCTCTAAATATGAAAAAGACTCTGAGTTTTACCTGTGTCAGACTCGTTAAACTCTGACGAAATTGGACTCATCATTATGACGAGACTTGATCTTCTCCTCCCTAGGGCTCGTTAAACTTTTACTAGGTTGGATTCGATCGAAGGTCGAACTTGTACCACAAGCATATGCTATCCCCATCAAGCTTGTTAAAAATAATTGGGGTACTCGCCAGAAATGGCGGGGGAAAAAGCAAATTTTGGAACCGTAATTATCGTCGTGTCGGCAGTATGTCGCTCTTGAACATGGCACTTCTCTGCTTTCGTGTCAGGGTGGGGATATCTCATCTTGTTTTTTCACTTGCCTTCGTGGGTTTGGGTAATCCTATTTGACCTCTCATCTGCTCATTTCCTCGTCATCATGACCTCTGATCCATTGACGTCAAATACTGCCAACTCCACTGTCGTGCCGCTAATATGTTCAAGAGAAGTGACCTCTGAAAGAAACCACCTCTGTCTGATAGTTCATAAATCTTCATTTCACAACATTGTCTCTTCCCGTCTCGTGTCGATGATGTGGGAAACACTATGGCCCACCTTCAACAAAGATCACTTCCTGTTGACCTCAGCTCATTATCCAGGAAAGTGGTCTAGAGACTCCCTTCCTGTACCTTGGAGCCTGCATACCTCAATGGCAGGTTCTTCGTGTTCGACGCGAGGTTTTCATCATTGGCCTCCGATCAGATAACTCTACGGGTGTTCGACATCGGCTCATTCATTCACACGCCGTAGATTGTACCTATAGTACCTTGAGGACCATTGTCATTATTGGTGGTACCTCTCGCGTCTGTTAACAGCTTTCATCATTGGCTGGTAATCAAATGATGTTCATGCATGTTCGACTTCAGCTCACATTTTCACATGCTTGAACTTGTACTTATGTTTGGATCGAGGTGGAGCGCAAGACCCTGGATTGTGTCTGTTGTTATCTAGGCATGATTTTGATACATGACTCTTTCACTGGATGGCTGCGACCATACATGAGTCAATTCATTGATCCTAACCAGATGGCTGCGTCCATACTACGGATCTTGGTCATCATGTACTCTTTATGGATGGCTGCGACCATGCCACATATATTATGTATTTGAACTATCAAATTGTATCTCTCAATGCAGATTCTCGGCGGCAGCTATATATGTTCTTGTAAAGCACTTCACCCCTCTCTTTCTCTCGGGCTTCATGCTTTAGGGGGCATCTGTTACACAGTAATTTGTCACCGTTGGTCACCGTCCCTGTTACCATTGTTTCCGTACATTGGAGAACACATTTATGGACTTGTGACCAGTGACACAACTTAAAAATACTTGCATTGGATTCCCCTGAGTATGAATTTCAAATTCCCTGAAGACACCTTTTGCAGATCATCCCTAAAAAGTGCCCTTTTTCCATTAGCGCGGGTCCACAGTGTCTTACCCGCGCCAATGACTCAGTTCCTCAAAAGAGGGCACGTCCATGGATGCTCTGTCATAGAGCAAAGCCCGCGCCACCTAAATTTGGTTATGATTTTTAGCCAGCACGCATCCATATGTTTTTTCCTCCTTTGTCATGAAGTTCTATGAAGGAAAAATCCTCAAGATAGAGGTCGAAAGTCATTTTTTATCCATGACAACTATGTTGAGCGGCTTTTCAGGGATAATGCCAATCTACAACAGGTGTCCTGGTACAATGTATTTTCATCTCTTCTCCATCTATAAATGGCCATCCTCGTGCATTAAACCAGCTAGTTTTTTTAGAGTCTGTGTGAGTGCTGAAGTAATGCTAGAGTGATAGTGAGAATTGAGAAGTATAGAGAGGTTATGCTGCCAAAATTCTGAGAGAGAAGAGGCCACTTTGCAAGGCGTATGTAGCTGCTTGCCCAGTCAAAGGAGGTTCAACGTCAGAACCTTGGTTGTAATCTTTCTCTGTTTTTACTCATTAATAGACGACTATCATTATGGTTCCACTCATGTGTCTTTATAATGGTGATTCAGTTATATCTTTTCTGACTGATATATAATTGCATATATTGGATTTTATGCTTGTATTTGTATCGTTCTTTGCAATCGCAGGTGTCCGTTCACGTGGATCGTGGGGATTGTGACCAGCCGGAGCAAAGGAACGGGAGCGTCGATTCTTCTACAACTACTAGCGTTGGAATCCAGGTAGACCATCATCATTGATCTCTGATTTGCAATTAGGAACCTGCGTGTTAGCGTTTTGTGATTGTTGCTAGACCCGTGTTGGGCTAGTGGGATCGCCTCTGTCCGCAGAGGGGATTTACCAGTTCAAAAATTGGTGATTGCCGCTTTTCTTCTATTTTCTACTACAACCTTCTGCTAAGTAGTTTATTTAATTTCAATTCTACAATTTCATTTCCGCAAAAGTAGATTAGACATTTCCTATTTTTATATATTAGAATTTCAATTCCGCAATTTCAATTCTGCAAGAGTAGACTTGCATTTCATTCCTGCAATTTCATTTGAGCAAAATAGATTGGTCCTTTCCTACTTTCATTTCAATTCCACATTTCATTTGAGCAAGATAGTTAGTTGCAGTTTAATCTATTTCAGTTTTGCAGGTACAAGTAGAAAAAAACAAAAATCAACCAAAAAGATTTTCTTCCATGCCTTGTAGGAGTAGAGATAATTCAAAAAAATGATTGCACAACACCCCCACTGCTTCACACAGCCAACCTTCTCTCTTCTTCGATGGCTCTGATTAAAGAACCCCTAGGTGGAAAGCAAGACATATTTGAAGAACCTCTACGGGAGAAGAAGAGGAAAACATTCCTGTGGAGAAAATGGCTACAAGGAGAAATGTTGGGAGCAGTACCTTATCCAAACATGAATTTTCAAATCAGATGGAAGATTTCAAGAGTGATGTGAGGCAGTTTCTTGCCATGCAACTGGATACCTTAGAGATCCAAAGGAAGCAAGAGGAAGCCAACAGGGCTTTGGTCATCTTTTGTCCCAGGTGCACTAGAAAGCATCCTAGGAGTGAATGTCCAATGCACTCCCTAGAAGTGTGTTTCATCTGTGAAGAATACCATCCTACGAATCAGTGCCCTTCCTTACTTGGACTTAAAGTTGCATATCAAAGAGCCAAAGGAGTCACTCAACCACTCTATTATATGAACCAAAGGAGGCCACGTGGACCCATACCTTACCAACAGGAACTGCAAGGGACACTTGAGACCTATTACAACCCCTATCAAGCCACTTCCATGCCTTTTTGGGGTACCCCTACTCATCCTTCCTCGTTCACACCTCCTCCTTGTTCCTTCACAGATCCATATTATGCCCAACCAGCTACTCATTTGTCTCACTCGGTGGAGGCCCTAGTACAACTCTCCTCCCGCTCATTTGCCTCCACCACGCGCCCAATCGCAAACCCATCCACATCCATATCAAATATACACCGACACTCAGCTACCCGTACCGCAATTTCCAAACCTGCCCATTGAGGTAGCTCAACCCAATTGCAAAGCTGAGGCACAACCTGTCCAAATGACTCCACTTGAGGTCAATGATCTTCAACATAGCTCACGAAGAGTATTGCAAAAAAGAGATTATGTTGAAAGCATTGAAGGACCACATCCAACAAAAGAATATTGAAAAGAAGAGATCAAAGAACCATGGGCTGCACTTGATGAAGAGAAGACATCAAAATCTGAGATCGAGAGAGTTCCCTCATGGTTACCATCAAATCTTCCATGTACTCAAGAGAAAACTCAGCAAAAAGAGGAACATGTGAAGGTCATGATAAAAGAAGATATGGAGAATGATCCAAGTCAACAAAAGGACCAAGGATATCAAAGATATATTGAGATATGGTTTCAGACGGTCAGTAAGTTGCAGCAGTACTCTCTTCTTCAGCTATGCCTAATCCCTTCAAAGTCAAATCATTTGGTTTCTGAAATCTGGATAGCTGTCAAAGCATGCATTTCAAGCCTCCACATCATTCTGTCTCTAATCTCAATGTGCACACGGCTCCATTGGAAGTATTCTTATACTTGAGAATGATTTTGTTTTTCAAGTAGGGCAGGGTAGAGAAAAAGAAAAAAAAAGAAAAAAATGAAAAAATGGCAATAGGAGGAAAAATCTAAGGTGAAAACCTCCTCGGAGGCGCCTTAGATTGGCTCATTGATTGAAAACCTCCATGAGATGGTCAATGGGTTGGAAAAAAGAAGAAAAGAGAAACGAAAAAGATAATAATATCCCTGGGTGAAAACCTCCCTTGGAGGCGCCCAGGACAAGAAATTAGGGTGAAAACCTTCATGAGACGCCTTAGTTGTTTAAAAAAAAGAAAAAAGAAAAAAAGAAAAAAAGAAATAAAATAAATTGGGACTAATCTCTGTGAAAAATTGCAGGTTGGAAGGAATACATTACAGGAAAAGAGGGGCACACAAAACGAGGACAGGAGTCCGTACCAGGCTTCAGGACATCCCCTGAGACACCCCCTCCATGGCCACTCATCTCTCTAGGATTTGGTCACATTCGGGTTGAGATTGGGCCCTCTACAGGAAGATACAGGCTTTTCTACACGAAGCTACAGACGTTTCTACAGGAAGTTCTGTATTTCTATAGGAAACATCCTCTAGAACCTTCAGGTGAGCCAGATTCGATTTTGGAAGGGAATCTAAAGCTTGGAATCTATTGGCTAGGCCTGCAAGCATCCATGTTTCCATCCCTCACCTTTCTCCATCATTTTTTCCACCTCATTGTACTTCTTTTATGAAAACTGTGTTTTCTACACGAAGTTCCTGTAGAAATTACAAAAGACTGGAAATGGATTTTAAAAAGTAGTTTGGCGAACATCGAAGCTTCCTCAAGGGTTCAAAAGTCCTCCTGCAATCTTCAAACTCCTCCTTCATCATCTCCATGTCTGAATCACAACCCAAGCTCAGTTTTTCTTTCCATGCAAAAACTTGCAGAATGTTTGGAAGAAAAAATACATAGAACAGAATTTGTTTTTTCCCTAGCTTGAAAACCGTGCATCCATTTGCAAAACTGTTACAGGGGGAGTTGTATAGGGACGATGGCAACATGGCCGAGAAATTTCATCCAATTCTAGTTCACGGTTTCCAAGAAATATGCCTCCATCACCGTCAGCCATTTTTGCATTTTCTCCATATCTATGCATCTTAAAACCTATTTCATGGGGAGATGCATATGGGTGATAGTAACCTACCCAAGCAGTGTCAGCCGATTCTGATGCACAGTTTCCGAGAAATTGATCTCTGTAATCTTTAGCCATTTTCTATTTTTCTCGAAATCTGTGCATCCATTGATCGCAATTTTCCTATGGCAGGTGCATAATAATGATAGGAACATGCTCAGCAAGTTTTAGATCGATCTGGTCTATCGTTCGGGAGAAATGGCGAAAACAAGTTTCTGTCATGTGAAAATTCAACATCAGCAACTTGAGGGTGTAGATCTGAACGTGAAGCCAGCTCCTACAATATGGATCCAACCAGAGGATACCTGCACAAGAAAGACACCATGAATCAGTAGCCGAGCCATCATGCAACCACTGAAACAAATGCATGCAACAGCAGAAAGCACCTCACAGCAACCATTTGACTTCTAGGTATGTGACTAAAACTTGTTCCTCTATTGCATGAATCTAATTGAAGAACTGCATGAACGAATGGAATGGTGGGATTAAGCCACAAATCTAGCAAGGTTAACCCAGCATTTCCTTCTCTAGCGCTCAGCCAGAAACGCAGTACACGTGGAAAATCGACTCACTTGAAAATTAAAACAACTGGGAGTGTTGGCCGTTTAAACCTCAGTGCAATTGATGGCAGTGATTACAGGGGGAAAACATATAGTTCATGAACAACACTACCATCTGCATGTGGCCATATACACTTGGCCACTTCACTCCCTCACCACAAATCACACAGCAATTACAAAAATGCTTGGCTCACTCTCACCACCCTCTGTTCAACTACGGTCACAACTAGAGCAGACATCCACCACGTCCAGATCAGTTAACCAGTGGTCCTCTGTTGTAGAGCTGTAACTAGGGTCTCCCACACCTCTAATTATCCTACATTAATAAATCAATCCGGGAACGTTTTGTTATTGCAAAGAGTAACTCAATCCGAGGCTATTCGTCCGAGTAATGGTTAGTAGTATAGCGTTCAGAAAATACAAAAGTAAACAGATGCTAAACTATAGATAAATTATTCCAAAAGATAGAATCACACAAGACAGTTGATCATTCAAGGGTACTTTCAAGTTCCAATAATTGTTATTTCACATGGATCCAATGACAGTAACATCCATACCGATGCTCTGTAACAGAAATAGCTGGTTTAAGACTAAAAACACACAATTCAACTCTGAAGAGATCCAATTATATGGTGCAGAGTCATTACACGGAAAAACCATTAATGTATTGATCATAATAGAGCATAGCATAGCATATGAAAGATGTATCAGATTACTGAGTAATAAAGATAAGAAAACCACGCATAAATCACAGTATAATGATACAAAAGAAAGTGTCCTTCGGAGCCGGGCCCTTAGCTGCCAATGGTACACCGCCTTAGGTTACTCTAGACGCAAAGATGAAATAAACATCAAGTCTTTTATATTAACGCATCAAAAAATGTACAATAAACCAGGTCTCAGTGAGACTTGATGATCAAAGTTTTGTCTGAAAATGAAAATTACAAAAGCAGTAGTCCCTTTGCTCAACGACGTTGTTCCTTTATATAAGAGTAATGATGGAGATATCTAGGTAACAAGGATCAGTAAAACAACGATCCCTCAGGATTGAAGATCCTGAGGGATTCGCCAATCTGTTAATCCTTTACTTTTCTTTCTCGTGTTCGCCGAATTGGTATCCCTCCTTCCTTTCCTGGGTTATTCAGCTCTGATTTGCTCGATCTTGTTCGCATCTGGTTCCCTTCTGGAGGGACATCAATAATTCTTCCTCTATTTTTAGCTTTTGGACGGCAACTCCTTGCTTCCACCTCTCCCTGTATGGAAAAACAACAATTATTAATGATTGAGCTTCCCATGTTAATTCTTGCACATTTTATTAAAATCCTTTATCTCTTTGAATTCACAATGCAGAAAAGGTTACAAATATTACTGAAAAGCCACTAAATTGTTTGTCAAAAGCATACCTTTCAAGTGCTCTACACACCCCCCTGCTTACCCTGTTTCATGCCCTCATGAAAACATTATAGTTGACATGCAAGGCGGTAAGAGAATAGGCCGGAGAGGGAATCTCGTGAGGAGGCCGACAACCGTGATGAACAGCTAGATTATCAAAGAACTGATTTATTTGATCTACACGAATTTCATATAAGGCCTGATATCCGGGTGCAAGGTGCAAAATAATTGGACTACGAAATCGATACCCCAACCAGGATGGACCTGCTTGCGGAATACGTTCGCCATAAAGGTTCAATCAGCTAGCAGCCAGCTCAAATTCTCGTATTTGAATGGTTCCTTGAGCTGGATGTTTGGGCTAGAGGTACGGTATCGGAATTTTGCAGCATCGATGGCAAGGTCATTAATAGTCAGAAAATATTCCAGACTATGTCGGATCAAGTCTTCGTGCATGGGTGCTAATATCTCGATGACACCCAGGGTCCTCATAAGGCTCCTATGCTCTCTTCATAGCATCACTGGGTCTCTAGGCTCGGCTCGTACCCATAATTCTAGGCTATTCTCCTATCTCTGAAAGGTGTTATAAGCTCTGAGCCATTTTAGCTGATTAACCCCAAATGAGATGAAGGCTTGGAATTGTATATCGCCAACAAAAGGGACAGGATTTAAATCAGTTTCCTGGTCTAGCACGAGGTGTTGTGCAAGTAAAATTCGCACAATAATCTTTGAACCTTAATTCCATAATGCTTGCAACAATCTATAAAATCATTAACAGTATTGATGTGGATAGGGGCACCTGCCCTAACGGCTTTTATTTTCAATCGCAAATATCGTTCAAGAAAAAATAAAGCATAATTTTTAGTAGGGGCCCTACAGGTCAAAACGTCATTATACAAGGAACACACAACGTCCATCTGCTTAATAACACTATCTAATCGACAAGTTACCTTAGAAACCTTTTCTTGCTCCTTTTGCCATCCTTTGAAGGCCTGGCTGTCGGACTGACTAATATCCCGAAGTTGCTGTTGTAGCTCTTCGTATTTCTCCCAGGGGACTGTTTGTTCTCTCAACTGTTCAGCTTCTTGCTGAGCTTGCTTCATAATTTTGTGCAAGGTCCTTGTTTTTGGATCCTTTTTCATAAAGCCGTAGAGGCTGGGAATTTTACCTGGACCTTTTTGTTATGCTGCTTAGAGTTTAGAACCCGAATTACCCCTGAGGGTGGTGCTTCTGTTTGGGTCTCCTTGCTCTCTTTTTCTTTCTTAACACGAATAAAAGGTTGTTGTGGTTCCCCTGTCGTCGGAGCCTCTTGTTGTTCCTCTACCTCAATTGGAATGTCCATCCGTTCTTTAGGGTCAGATGGAACAACAGTCTGTCCCTCAACGATATTTGGAACAGCAGTTTGTTCTTCAATGTCATTAGGAACAACAGTCTGTTCTTTGGTAGTAGGTCTCCTAATGGGGTTTTGACCAACAGAACGGCTATAGGTCTGTCGTCTTCTTGTCCTCCGGGATTTTGCTGCAGTGGCCCTCTTTCTTTTCCTTGTGGTCCTTTGTATCCTCAAGTTGGCTTTCAGAATTCGAATTTGCTATCAGAGCTTGGCTATAGTGCCCAGCAAACTCTGTTGTTTCCTCAATTTCTTAATTTCTATTGCTTCGGGAGAGGGTTTCTGACTGGCCCTTAAATCTGCTCCTTCCCCTTCTGGAATTTCTTCTGGTGTCTTGGGAACAGATTGTTCCTGATTGGTGTCTCCTATTTCATCATCATAAACGGGCAAGTTTTCTTCTCCTGCCTTTTCTGCATGCGCTTTCTCAGGTATGTCTTCCTCCGAGGGTCCGTCAGGGATGCCTGCTGTGCTGGAGGGTTGGCCATACTCCCCCATATTGGCCAGGACTGCTGCCAATTCCTCCTCACCCACAGGGTCCTGCAGTGGGCTGC
>APFE030148950.1:8025-39285 GCA_000404065.3 Pinus taeda
TTTCTTTTCTAGGCAGACTGAAAGGTAATCTGCAACAAGTTGTGTGTACTGATCCTTTGATGAGTTTTTTTTTTAAAGAAACCGAATGAGTCACAACCACCACCTTGGCTCCAGCGTTGCAAAGATATTTGAGGGTATTAATTGTATTTTTATTAGGATATTGAATACCAAATTGATCATCCCTGGGACACAGTGTGGAGTCAAATCGCACCATAATGACCTTACCATGAAGTTCATTCCTAGGAAATGTCTTTAGTGTTTGAAAAGGTAAGCAGTGTACCATTTCTCTATCAGAACAAAATCCAACAAGGGTATATGAGGCTATGAATATTTGATCAAGATCTGGATCTGCAACATCAATTTTCCAGCATCAATTTTCCAGAAGAATTCTCTTTCCCACGCGACCCCTCTCTAACTTCATCCAACACACTTGGAGATTTTTGGTTGCTCATTCAAGGCAGCCTCTGCTACATGAAAAACTGGATTTTGATTTACTTCAAATTCGTCATCTTTGCTTGAAGTAGACTGATCTTGGAAAGATTCAAAGCTAGTCATGTACGAATAATGGATGAAGGAGCATAATTGTTGATTTGATTATTAAATTGCCAGACTTTGATTGCTGATGATGCTTTGTTTTGTGTTTGTGCTTTTGCAGAGATAGGAGCTGAGGAAGCTGCTCCCTTTTGAAGAGCTGGAGATAAATTACATAATCTAAACACACATTAATGATTTCTTCTTACAGGGCTTGAAGAAGAATCAATCTCGATATGAGACAGAGTCTAACAAGTCTCATCTCCCATCCCGTCCTTATTTTATGCTTCCCAATATTTCATACTACATGGGGCTCACTCAGTGTGGTTCCAGCGCATCTATTGATGAGATCTTACAACCCTTTCACAGCCTTACTATCACGTAGTAATTTCATATAGGTCTCTAGGAAAGTTGTAAGCATAGAGGGGTCCATCCCCTGCTCAGGCTGATCCCTGCTTCCTGAGGTGGAGGCCTTAATGAAGCTCTTTTTAGCTTCCACGAAGGTTTCACGTGTGCACTCCAAATCAAACTCAGCCTCTTTCGTTAGAGCTTTGCGAACCCATGTACTATCTTCTGCCTTCTTTCCCTTGTCATCTCCTATCGTGATTCCACTCCTGAGCATTATCTACATTTGGATCCTCTTCACGCAGCTCAGACCTCATAATTTGTAGGTTCTGAGTTGGCGGAGGTGGTAGCGCCCCTTTATCACATATCCTAGCTATCAGCGTAGGACAGTCTTCCGTTTCATGATCAAATAGCATGCAATACTTGCACGAAGGACGCATTGGATTAGTGCAATAACATGCATAATGTCCTGGTCCTCCGTAATTGTAGCAAATCAATTGTCCTTAACCTCTGCCAGGTCCTCCTCCACCTCAGCCTCTTCCACGCCCTTGAAATCTTGTTCGCGTCATCCCTGTGCTCTGGTGAGGGGGGCGCGTTTTGGTCTGAACACTATATGGGGGAGTTCTATCCATCATCAATTCATAGCTCTTGCAAGTACGCTCATTATGCCATACTGACCTAAAAAAGTTGCAGAATAGCTATTGCGGTGCATATACAAACTTCTGCAGCAAATGACAGTTATCTGTGGCATGTTTTCTCGCTACCTGACAGATAGAACACCATAATGTAGGCCCCGCGCTAGGTCCTCCTTGAGCTTATGGCCTTAAAGGCATCGGTCCCCCTCCTACAATATAATTCACAAAGAGTGGGCAATGATCCTTTTCATGTCCCTGACTCTTGCATTTCAAGCCCCATACCTCCATGCGCACCTCTGGTCGAGCCGTCTTGTCCTGCTTCAGACTTTGCATATCAAGGCACAGATTCTTCAGCTGCACATGGATCTGCTAAACCCCCAGGTTTGGATCTTGCATCAGAGTCTCATGTAGTCTCATGGAAATCTCCAAAGCCTTCGCCTGAGTGTTTATCTTCTTGTGTGATAGCGCAAACCTTAAGTGTGGCGGGAGCGAAGTAACAAACCACTCGCGATGCTATCCGTTCGTTAGGTTCATGTTGGCTTCGTGGATTGTACATTTCAACCTTTGATATAGTTCCCAAGGCATCTCTCCTAGTTGCATCGCAATTTCTTTGGATCCGATAATCGACTACGCCTCAGATTTAGGCCGACTGAATTCTTTATTCAATGTTGTCTGAATTTCTGCCACTCTAGCATTCAGGTTATCATTATAGTACTTAATATACCAGGTTAGCATGTGATCTTGCAGAGCACTAACCAATGTCTCCTTCTTTATATGGTCATCTATAACACCTTGAGCTTCCCATACAGCCATCACAACGAACCAAAATTGGTTCGGGCCCTGATTTCCCAAGCCTTTGAACAAAAAAAAAAAAAAAGGCAGCTTCACTGTATTTGCCATACTCAACTATGGTGGAGGTGTTAACGGTGAAGTTGGAGGTGATGTTGGTGAAGTTGGAGGTGGTGTTGGCAGAGGTGGTATTCGCGAAAATCCTTGTCTTATTAACTGAATAACATTTCGTGGAGAAATCTTCACTATCTCTTCTTCGTCACCTCGTGGAGGTGAAATCAATGGAATATACTCCAAACCCTTTTTTCCTCGTTCCTATAAGTTTTTCTGCTTCCTGTAGTTCCGAACATCAAGGTAGCTGCATAACCCATTTTTTGTACAATAGCATTTTAATCCAAGTATTCAAATATTTTACGTACTTACCTTGCGGTCCTTTGAAAAAGCGTCACTTCATTTCGCTGTAGTTGACTGAGGGGTCGACCACAAATTCAGTCACAAATCCTCCTATGGCAAGATTGAGCCAATGATCGACAACGCGAGCGATCTTATCCTCTAATGCTTCCAACCTCTGCACTAGCTCTGGGTCCACACAATAGGACTGTCAAGTTTCCACCTTCCTTGGCTATTTTCTAGCTTCGCAATCCACTCGTATAACTCAATAGGGAAGGAGCAGAAAAAGATCTCGTGGATCTCTATATACAGGTATTTGTCCAACCACTATCCCTTTGTCAGTGGTGGGTTTCTATTATCCTGCTCTGCGAATTCATGGATCCTCCTATCTAGCCAGTCTTTGATTTCCTTTTTATTTGGATTCCAGTGATACAACATCACACATCTCTTATGCAGATTCTGGTCCTGGAAATGGAACCATTTGTTGGCTTGAGGGGGCCTGACCCAGGTTCAATGTTAATTAGCCAAACAAATCCCTACACTACTAGCCTTTTCGGCATTAGCCTGCGGAGAGTAGACTGAAGTCTCACTCGAAGCAGTATGGGGGGATGCTGGAACCAAGTTTCAGCACCTTGAGATGGTTGCGATGTCATTTGATTCCCTCTATTCCTACCTTCGTGCAAGTCACTTCGCTCTAGGGCTTGCAAGACGAGCCCTTTATATTCTCCTTCAATACCTCCGTGAAAGGGTATGATCGACCTTTGCGCAGCCCTATCCTGCTGCTCAGGTACTTTCGAGCTGCTATGGAAACATGCCGTGTAGATTCCCAAATTACTCTAAGTGACTTGCTTATCTTATCCAATAATTATAGTTATCATTGCGTAAATAGGTAATCATAATTGTGTTCAATTATTCAATGTAATTGCATTCATTTGCGCATCACATAAGCATAATAAAGGAAATTCATACATAACATAGTAAGATGCAATAACAGAACAAAGACACAGGAATTGCAGAATATCTCTCTTTATTAATATCTTCCAAATGTTTACAGACTCTGTCCACCCTGTGCACACAGCTGCAGGGGTCTGTGCACTCAGCTGCGGACATCTATCCTAAGCCTCTGTGCACTCAGCTGCAGAGCCTCTAGCTACGCTACAACCCAAGACTTAGACTTCTTACTTCAGAGCTACGACTCTCTTACCTTAGTCATTATTCTATGTCTCTAAAACTACTTAGAGCTTAGCTCTTTTTATACAATCCCATGGTCCACGGACCATGGGTAGATCTCTTTACAACCTACTTTATTTTAGAAAACTAAGGGCATACTACACTTTATGACACATAACACCTTCACGCTCTGCGACCACAAAATGCGAATTCTTTACATTTTTATTACAAAATTTGACTCAAACATGGGCTTTTATCCCCAAAACTGCCCTTGGGGGATCCCACTCCCAACACTTACAATCTACAAAACTTGGAAGAATGTCCTTCTCCACCTAATCATTGAGATCTTACTACCTGTGCTCCCTAGATGTGTCATTCCCTTATCCTAACCTTCCTTTTATAAGTTTGAGTTATTGACCGAATCAACAACTCTAATATCCAAAGTGATTAATGATTGATATTAGATCTCAACATCGCTTGAGTTTAATGATTAAGATTCAACTAATTCCCTAATGCAAATAACCTTAGAATTTCATTATATTAACATGCTTTTTCTTATAAGAGTAAATTACTTTCATAATTCCATTTATTAAAGTAATTGCTAAAGATATTAGGTCCTTCTAGATGAATCCTATATGTTTAGACACCTATACCTATGTGGAAATACCTATTCAATGCTAGTATCATCAATAGTTCATTTTAAAAGATAGATAATTAATTAATTTTTATATACATTGTGGAGTAATGCTGCCAAAGTTGTGTTCTATTTCCTATTTAATGTTTAATTAAATCATTTCAAATCTTTAGTATCATAATGATCAAATGTTTTCATGATCTTATATAAAATCTATTGATGTATATTATTAATGGTAAAAATTCTTCTAATCCAATTCAAATTCACCCGTCTTTTCTAAAATTTATGTAGTGATTAAAATTTAACTTCATTACATTTATGTGAAATTTGGATTACACTTAAAAAAACTTGAAGCTAAATGAGTTGAAATATAGTAATTTAAGTTGAGTTCGAGGAAACTCATGGGGCACTTCCTCTCACTCTGAGGATGGTACCTGTTATCACTCCAGGAAGCTCTCCTAGGTTGTAGCTCGGAGATTCCTGGTAACATATAAATCTTCAATATTGTTCTTTGAACTATTGGAATGGATGATGGTTTGGATCAAGTCAGATGACTGTTTCAACTCTGTTTTCCCTCAAGACATGCATGAACACCCTCAACTTTACAAGGCTTTAGACCACTAATTCTCAATAGTTTATAGATTCAATGGATAGATGGAGAGTACTGACTGTAGTGACAGATGCATACATAAACACATATGAATGGCTAGCTACAGGAAATAAATGAAACTTGCAAATCTAATTTATCAACACAAAGATAAGATGACAATTATCTGGCATTAGACACAAAATAAAACATGAATAACCTATTCAAGTGCAAGTTTAGAACAGAGGAGAAAATGGGAATTGAACATGTAACAACAAAAGAAGCTTATATTGCTGAAATGAAGATGAGATGTTGAGAGGAGCAGAGTATCCACAATCTCCAAAAGTTGAACCCTTGTTACTCTGAAATTTCAAATATTTATGGGCCTTTTACAATGCTCTCGAGCCTTCTGAGGCTCGACAGGTCTTAATCTATCCCCTCTGTATTTAACGACTTGATGCCATGACTAGACACACATGAGCTCGGGGGTTTATTTTTCTAATAGCAAAGTAACTGCATTATGGTAATTTGCCGCACTGTCAAGTGGCTTGCTTATGCCAGTGATGCTCCATGATTGCTTATGTTGTGGGCTGCATTGTGCTGTGGCTTTTTTCCCTTCCGGCCATCTGTCTCCCGGCCTCTATTCAGTAACGAAAAGGTGCCTTGGGCCCTTGAAATCCTTCGGAATCCAAAATGAAATTGGTTTTTGCTAACACAGGAAAATGCATTCATGACTGTGAAATTCCGCCGAAACACAATTCATTTCGAACTTCAAAAGTCCTTCAATATGGTCTATTCCTCTATCGGGTCCGTCCTCAATCGCTATCACAAGTCGCTTCAGTCCTGCTCCAAGGTTTCCTTTCGTATTTTGAAATACGTTAAAAACAATAAAAATCCTGAAAAAGTGGCTTGGCAGATCTGAAATATTATATATTTTCATTCCTGAACCCCTTTGGTTTCGGGTTTGATCACATCGACGTTGTTTCGTGGTATTTTGTTAAATAAAGAAAATATACAAAATACATAGGAAAGTTCCTTTCGACAGATCTCAAATCTTATGCAATAATATTTATATAACTGTCAGGTCCATTCATTGGATCACAAATGTGCATGTATAAAGGCCCCGCTCCATAATGTTTCCCCAATTGCGATATCGTGATGAGATTAATCACAATTGCATGTCTCTCATGCCCCGGGCCAATGGTGAGCACTCTGTTGTGTTGGCCAATTGTGATTTTGTGATGCAACGTGGGCCATCGATCTGTGCACTTGATCGACGGTCCATGTTTACTCCACTGGTCGTTGTCGGGAGTGTTCTGTAGTCTGCGTTGATATCCGCCGATTTCCACTACCGATTGCGACTGCTGATTGCCACCACTGATTATGATTTGCTGATTAGATCTAGACTGTTGATCGGCCAGATTTGACGGCTACTGTGAATTTCAGTGTTCAGACCTTCACTGCTCTGCTTTTCACTGTTTTTATGTGTTTTTGGCCTCCCGATAGTGTTTCTCCGCCATTATAAGGGCTCTTCTCATGCGATTGTTTTTCTCTTTGGCATGATTTTACGAGATTTTGAATACGTAGAGAGCATTTTGGATCCATTTTGGGCCACATGCCAAGAGGTCTAACACTGGCTTCTTCTGGGGATGAAAGCCTCCTTGTGAGGTTTCAAGAGTTGTAGACCAATGCCTTTCCTCTAAAACCAAAATCAAATCTATCTCCTAGTGTTCCATTGGGCATGGAGTTTATTTTGCATAAAAAATAAAAACTAAAAAACATATTTACAATATCAAGGCTTTAAATCCTTAAATGAAATAAAGTTTCAAGAACCACCCATTGACTGGGTCACCAAAAATCTCTTCTCCTTCCAGACTGTGCAGAATAAAGGTATTTTTCTGCTCAATTTGAGTGATGACAAATGGACCTGTCCATAAGGAGTCAAACTTACCATGATTACCTTTCTTTTCCTTCAATGAATCCCATTTGAGAACCCAATCACCAACTTGGAAATTGTCCACTTTTGCCTTCCTATCAAAGGTTTCTTTAATTTTCTTCTGATGAACTTTTGACTTCTCAACGAGTTGCTCTCTGATCTGCTGTAGTTCAACCAGGTTATTCATTCTCCTTACCATGTCATTCATTTCATCCTGTTCTTCTTGAAAGAATTTGGCCACAAGGATAATTAACTGGATAGGAAAAACAACATCAGCGCCATAAACCATCTTAAATGGAAAATTTCCTATGGACTTCTTGTTGGTAACTCTGTCAGCCCACAATGCAAACTTCAACTTGGAATCCAAACTCTTTTTGTTGTCCTCCAACAGTTTTTTGATTATCCTTACAAGACTCTTGTTAGATGATTCTACTAGGCCATTGCCTTGAGGATAATATGTGGTAGAATGCACTAATTGAATGCCCATGGATTCAGTCATGTCCATCAATTCTTTGGGTATATGGTTACTAGCCAGCTGATCAATGCTATCCTGACCAATCTCATCCTTTAACTTGGACTGGTTATATTCTTCAATGGCTTCATTTTCTTGGCCAATGTGCATTTCAATAAATTCATCAAAGACTTGTAAAATCCTATTAATTTCATCATCATCTTCAAAAAATTTCGTAATTAACATTGTCAGGCAGAGATGGTTTATATTTCACCTGAACTTTATAAGCCAATTTAGGAGGAAAAGGAGGAATTAACGTGCTAGCAGACACAACAATGGAATCAACAAGTTGGTTCTTCATTCTAGGGATGTAAGAAATGTTGAAACTATTAAAAGAACCCTTGAGCTTCCATACCTCATCTCTGTATGCTTTCAGCCTTGGATGCTTTGCTTGGAAATTTTTGTTGACCTGTTGAATGATAAGGTCTGCATCTCCAAACACCTTCAGACCTTTGATGCCCATTTCTTTAGCAGCGTTTAAGCCCAGTATCAAGGATTCGTACTTTTCTATGTTATTTGTGACCTGGAAAGTTAATTTGAAAGATAAATGAATACATTCTTGTGTGGGGGACACAAGGAATACACCTGCCCCTGCAACTTCCTTAGAGCGAGCTCCATCAAAGAACATGTCCCAAATTTGTGGGCCTTCTTCCTCGGTGATCTGGCAAATCAGTTTCTTAAGCTGCATGGAGGCCAACTGGGATTCTTCAATCTGAAGAATACAGTCTCCAAAATCAGTGTCGACAACATAGATGGGATGATTAATGGGATTCCTTTCATCACTGATGATATAAGCCAACTAAGCTTCTCTGTACAATCTCCTACTCTCACCTCCAAAAACTGGGATAGTAGCATAGAACAAACCATTTTGCAATGTTCCACCTAATCTCTTGATCCAACCTCTGGAAAGCAACATGCCAAACTTGGGGGGTACATCTTCTAACACAATATCCATCATCATGCTCTTCATGGGTAGTTGAGACAAGGTGATGGCTAGGTCTTTGATTAATCCCAAACATTTCACTTTTCTAGAGTCAAAAGAAAATAGGTCATGATAAGGCTTGGTAATGCCAAGACCCAACTCATCCATGACAACCTTGGGCATTAGATTATGGCTGGATCCTGTGTCCAGAAGGCAGTTGTGAAGGATTTTGTCATGAATAGTCAAAGTGACATAGAATGATGGGGAACCGTCATCACAATTTTCAATCATTGGGCTGAGAACAACAACTGGTTTGTCATCTTGTAGATTTACATAGTCAATGGAGGCTTGGATGGCTTTAGGTTCAAGGGCCTCGAGAATAGATATCTTGAAGGACTGATTCTTCACTAGTTCAATCAGAGGTATAGGTATGCTTAGCTTCTGAATTTCTGATTTAAAACTAAAAGGAGAAGGAGACTTGTCAAGGCCTCTTACCTCATGAGATAAAGCTTTGAGGATGATGCGATCAACTATCGGTTGTTTCTGATTTTTAGCTTGTTGTATTGCAGGGACAATAGCTCTTTGAACAGGTGTTTCCTTGGAATTATTCATCTTTGACCTTAGATCATATCTGTGCCAATCATCAGTTTGTAGAATAGCTTCACCATCCCACTCTTGGCTGATGTGGTCATTGAATAATGACTTTTCATAGGCAGCTAAGGTAAAAAAGGAGGCACCGCCTTTGTCTTCCATACAATGGATCTCATCATCTTCTTCAAACTGCTCTTCTTCCATGACTACATTCTGGAAAGGGTTCTTCACCCTTTGGTCTTCATTGGCATCTTTGCTTCTTTGCAGAATTTGCAACTGCTCATTAGCCCTTCTATATGGATTTGGATTTCTAGGAGCAAAGGTGTTAGGAACTCTTCCTTTCCGAGGGTGTTGCTCAACGTTTAACTTGGAGATTTCAGAGGCTAATGATTCTATCATCTTGGTCATTTTATCTATCTTGTGATCTAAAGATGATGAAGATTTTCCCCTCTATCTCCTTCTATCAACATTCCCCTTGAGCTTCTCTGCAGCCATGATGTTTGATTCTACTTCCAAGGCTGCATCCTGCATATCAGCCATGGTAGCACATCATCTCTCCCTCAATAGTAGACAAAAGTTAGAATCAAAGGTGATGGCATAGGTGAGTTTAGCAGAGGTAGTTGTGGGTTTTACTTCAGCTGGTATCTTGCTGTACATACGGTTAAACCTCTTATTAAAATTAGACAAAAAATCACCATTTTCCCTCTTTAAGTTCCCAAAATCAGTGTGGTGGTAGAGTAGATCCTTCTTATCCCCCCAATGCTTTAGGAATGCATTATCTAAAGCCTCAATATCTTCTATAGACGTTGGGGTTAGTTCTCTGAACCATTTCCTAACCTCTCCATCTAGGCTTTGGAAAAAGACTCTCATCCACACATCACCTTCACTAATGTCCAGGTTATCAGCATAGCTATATAATGATTCAATATGTTCTTCAGCTGTAACACCTTCAGTCCCACTGAACTTAGGCATATACTTATGGTATTCTCCAGTAGGCATGGCATTCACAGGAGTGGGCAGTACTAAAGGTCCATACCTAGCAGCTATGATTCTTTCCATTTGGTAGGTTTTGCGATAACTATGGTGGCTATAAGGGTACTGAAATTTTTAATGACAGAGGGTTGAGGAGTGACTGACAAGACTAAAGGAGTATGATGGATAGGAGGTGAGGTTTCCTTTGGGCTTACAACAAAAGGAGAACCTAAAGAATAAGGAGCTTTATGAATTTCTGAAATTTTTTCTTCGCTGCTAGTATTAGATGCTATACTCTCAACATGTATTTATTCTATTACATGATTTTATTGAAGAAATATAGAATATTGTTTAGAACTACCTAAACTTGATGCTCCTTTCTGCAATGCCTTTCTTTCTTTGATGGTTTTTTCAGGGTCAGGAACTAGGTCAGCTTGTGGCTTCTGAGGATTTCTCCGAGTATGCCTTACAAACTGAGCCAGAACTATGAAGTGGAGTCACCAAGAGGTTTGTCCTCCAGTAGAGTGACCAGATAGATGATTAAAGTGCCCAGACTTTTTCTATCATCAAAGCTGGATCTGTGTCGTCTCCCAGGGAAGCTGAGCTTCAGTCTCCTCTCCCCGACAATGATGCCAATTATGTTAGCACTCTAGGAAGCTCTCCTAGGTTGTAGCTCAGAGATGCCTGATAACATATAAATCTTCAAAATTGTTCTCTGAACTATTGGAATGGATGATGGTTTGGATCAAGTCAGATGACTGTTTCAACTCTGTTTTGCCTCAAGACATGCATGAACACCCTAAAATTTACAAGGGTTTAGACCATTAATGCTCAATAGTTTATAGATTTAATGGATATATGGAGAATACTGATTGTACCAACAGATGCATACATAAACACATATTAATGGCTAGCAACAGGAAGTAAATGATGCTTGCAAATTTAATTTATCAATGCAGAGATAAGATGATAGTTATCTGGCATTAGATACAGAAGAAAACATGAATAACCTATTCAAGTGCAAGCTTAGAACAAAGGAGAAAATGGGAATTGAACATGTAACAACAAAAGAAGCGTATATTGCTGGAATGAATATGAGACGCTGAGAGGAGCAGAGTCCCCACAGTCTCCAAAAGTTGAACTTTCAAATATTTATAGGCCTTTTACAATTCTCTCAAGCCTTTTGAGGCTCGAGAGGTCTTAATCTATCCCCTCTGTCTTTAATGAATTGATGCCATGACTAGACACACATGAGATTGGAGGTTTCTTTTTCTAACAGTAGAGTAACCACATTATGGTAATTTTCCGCATTATTAAGTGGCTCACTCGTGCCAGCGATGCTCCATGATCGCTTATGTTGTGGGCTGCATCATGCTGTGGCTTTTTACCCTTCTGGCCATCTGTCTCCCGGCCTCTGTTCAGTAATGGAAAGGTGCCTTGGGCCCTTGAAATCCTTTGGAATCCCAAACGCAGTCGTTTTATGCTAACACAGGAAAATACATTCATGACTGTGAAATTCCGGAAAAACACAGTTCATTTTGGACTTCAAAAGTCCTTCAATACGATCTATTCCTCTATTGGGTCCATCCTCAATTGCTATCGCAAGTCGCTTCAGTCCTGCTCCAAGGTTTCCTTTTGTATTTTGAAATACATTAAAAACACTAAAAATCCTGAAAAAATGGCTTTGGCGGATTTGAAATATTATATATTTTTATTCTCGAACCCCTTCGGGTCTGGGTTTGTTCGCATCAGCATTGTTTCATGGTATTTCATTAAATAACAAAAATATGAAAAATACATAGGAAAATTCCTTTCGGTAGATCTCAAATCTTATGCAATAATATTTATATAACCGTCGGGTTCGGTTAATCGGATCACAGATGTGCATGTATAAAGGCCCTGCTCCATAATGTTTCTCCAATTGTGATATCATGATGTGATTAATCGCAATCGCATGTCGCTCATGCCCCGGGCCAATGGTTAGCGCTTTGTTGTGTTAGTCTATTGTGATTCTGCGATGCAACATGGGCCATTGATCTGTGCGCTTGATTGACAATCCACGTTTACTCCATCGGTCATCATCGTGAGTGTTCTGTAGTTTGCGTCGATATCCATCGATTTCCACTACCGATTGTGACCGCTGATTGCGATTCGCTGATTAGATCTGGACCATTGATCGGCCAGATCTGCCAGCTACTGTGTATTTCACTGTTCAAACCTCCGCTGCTCTGTTTTTCATTGTTTCTACGTGTTTTTGGCCTCCCGATAATGTTTCTCCGCCATTCTAAGGGCTCTTCTCATGTGATTGTTTTTCTCTTTGGCATGGTTTTACGAGATTTTGAAGACTTAGAGAGATTTTTGGATCCATTTTGGGCCACATGCCAACAGGGCTAACAATACCCATGTAAATTAGATTATATAGAATCTCAAAGTAGTGTCATGTCACTTAGCTAAATAGAACATGTGTGGGCATAATACCAATATGTCATACAACCACTTATGATAGACCTAATTAACAACATGAGATGAATTAATAGGACAAAATGCTTTACAATTTATATTTTACTATATATTGAAGTTGTTTTACAACATATTTTTTACCATATATTGAAGTTCTCAATTAAGAGATTAAATGTGTGAGACTTTAAAATCCTTCAATTTTAGGAATTTCATTACTAAAAAGAAATAGAAATTATGAAGACATATTCATGGTTTGATCCCCATAAGAAAACGTTCAAAGATAGATTTGGAAACTCTACCAAGGAGGAGATTCTTTCAACTTTTAACCTTATATTTATATTAGATTTAGGGATTTCTTGTGAAATATCATCTTTGGTTTTCCACTTGTAATATTTATCCACTTGAGATTTACATCAAGACAACATTGGAGCTACATTCTCGCCCTTTTCCTTTTCCATTCTTCATTTTTAACCAATATCCACATTCAAGATATTCTATAGCTTGTGTACACCTCTATTTGAGCCCACATCATTTTTCTACAACCCAAAACCCTATGCACATGCTATAGACTATGTGAACCTCTTTGGCCCACTGATAAACCTTGCATACATTCCCTACCTGTGGGTGTTTCCTTCTATGTGCCATACAACCAAAAAATTAACTGAGAACTCAACCAAAATAAAATAAAATATTTGTATCTTGCTTTTGAAATTCAACCAATTAGTTGGTGCAATCATAATTTCATTCGAGACAATGATGGAAAATAAGTCACAAACATAGAGAACAAATGATGAGTTGGATATTTTGCAGCAACTAGTGGAGAAATTGCAAGCTCTCCTCAACACAATGAACCTATGCTTCCCCATTGTTTGTAGCACAGACAATTTTGAAAATAAGACACGTTTTGACTTGAACATGATCCTTCTGAATTAGGGAAATACTTAAACAGTCTAAAGGATTTATTTAATTTTTTTGTCTTTATGTTTTGTATATTTTACAAAATCTTATATGTCTTTTGCAAAGTTTTCTCTTCCAAAGACCCTTCATATTTAAGGCAAGTATGTCGGCATATAACCATAATATGTGACAATTAAGAAGAAGCCCTAGCCTCATTTCACCTTGGTTTCAAGTAAATTGTAATATCATGATGTATAAGCTATGACATAGGCACAAAAGTTTTACTATAATATAAATTCTCATCAGTGTTAAAATAATAATAATAATATGAATATAAATGTTTTTTGATCAAGTTAGACGAAGAAGGAATATAAAGAAGATTATTTTGGGTTTAAATAAAGATTATATTTATTAAAATAAATAGATTGCAGTTAACTCTGATGCAATGAATCTTTAGTGTAGGGGCCACTCTACATAGTATTATATTGAAGTCGAGGGGAAACCATAATGCAAAGACTGAAGAATAAATTTAATAAGTTGTTATAGATGATGTGGACCTAATTTGCATGGTCTATTATGATAACCTAATGATGATGTTGTTGTAAAAAGAGAGAAAAAATAAAAGTATAATAGGAACACATAAAGGCAAGAACACATGAACACCATAAATTATCCTCGAAAACCTTTTGGGAAAACCAACTCCTTATAATATGTTTATTGTTCTTTGGCCTAGAGACATCTTATGATGGAGTGCTCAAGCCCTTAAATAGGCTATATTACATGAAAATACCATGTGGTAACTAAAGCATTAGGTCTGTAAATTGCCAATGATAAACCCATTAATTACTGTATCAAAATTGATTCTATGACCAAGTCAAATTTACCCTAACTACTTTAACAATCGCCCCTTAAAATTTACTTGTGTGATTAACTTGGTCTAAATATCTTTGTTGAATTCCATATAAAAAAGTTTCCATTCATCAAAATACATGGATAACTAGTCGTTGTATCCGTAACTTTTCTTATTGTATATGATTCATCAACCATTCCCCACTCAAGCTAGCATATGAACGGTTATAACCCTATTTGACACCCTAGAGACAAAGGAGAAACCCTACCCTAAGTTACATCATGAGCAAGATGAGATACCCTTCTCTTGACCCTTGGAAGACAATAATTGAAGCTTCATCACGCCATCTACCTTGATATAGATCAATGCATTATTTTTTTGTAGTGTGCAAAGAGAGATTAACTTGTCATCAATGCTTTAGATGCTATATGACACAGAGATGAAGGTCATATCTTCTAAAACATCTTGTTTCCAAGGATATCTATTCGAAATGGGAGATGATGAATTGTTAATGGTCTAACTGTTGATGCCTAATGATAATTTCTCTTGGCTCTAGGTGTCCAAATACATCCTCCCATATCCTTGAGAATCTTACACGGAGGCCATTCTTAGGGGAGGAGAGAGAAAAGTTAATAGGTAAATGTTGGTGAAATTCTTGTTGAGACCTCTTTGTGTGTTTTAGTGAGCCTGACTATAGCCTATTAGCCAAACCCGAGACAAGGTTAAGGTATTGTTGGGAACATGATCCCCGAACGATAGTTTTGGGGCTAAAAGCCCATGTTTTGGGTCAAATTTTTGATAAAGTTGTGAAGTCTCTACATTTTGTGGTCAGATAGCGCGAAGGTGTCATGAGTCATAAAGGGTTGTATGCCCTTATTTTGTAAAGTGTAAAGTCGGCTGTAAAGATCTACCCATGATTTGCGGACCATGGGATTGTATAAAAAGAGATAAGTAAGTAAGCTCTAAGTAGCTTTTAGCTCTCTCAACTATTTGAGAAAACATACTTTGAATTAAAGGAACCTGATCGTGAACAGGTTCTCTGGAAGATGGGGAAGCTGGTGCACCCTCTATTTCTCCCAATTGAATTACTAAACCAGGTTGTGCTGAAGACATTGCATCCAAAAGTTTAGTCCTTTTTGCTGCTTCTGATTCTTCTTCATCCATTGAGTCAATAACATCTTCTCTAGCCCTCTTGACACCATTTTATGAAATACTACGGGTTTCAATCTCTGTCCCCTGGGTGTTCTATAAACCTCCATTTGCCAATTTCCCTATTTCTGGTCTACTGTCATGCACAAAGGCTGAATATCCATTCTCTAGCCTCCTCCTTGGAGGGTCATAAGCCCACTCAACCACCTATATAAGACACATGTCATTAATAATTTCTCGACCTCTTGGGTAGCCTGTCTAGTGTTCACAATGAAGGGTCCTACTGCTTTGGGCAATTTAAAGAAATATCCTAACTTCATAGGAACAAAATGAACTTGATCTACATTCAAGCTATGTCTGATAAATTCAAGGGAAAAAAGCCTCATTGGTAGAAATTTTGGTAACCTGTATGGTTTAACAGAGGCTCCATAAAGCCTGATCTCTGCATGTTCTTCAAATATGAACCAGTCTCCACACCTCACATCTTTACTCAATTGAAGGAATTATTGAGCTTTAGGAAGAAATGTTGGGGGCAAGGTTCCATTAAAGATATTGTAGGCCACTGGAAGGAATAAATAAGTGAATTCAACTAAACCACCATCTCTTGGATCACCCCTTATCAAGCCTGTCCAGAATACCACTGACTAATTATTTTTATTTATGTCAACAACATTTAGTCCCAAACCTGTAAAATGTTCAGCATTCTAGTACAGAAATAAATAAGTAATAACTGAAGGGAAATTAAAACACCTAGTAAGAGGCAAAGTCATGAATTGGGTATTGATAATGTCTACCTAGAATGTTGGAATATCTAGTACTAATTCTAGTTTCATCATCAAAGAGAAAAATCCCAAGACTACTTTATCAACCTACTTGGAGTCTTCCTTTCCCAGAATCTGAGAAATTACTTGCAAGACAGGTCTTATATCAACTGCAAAAATGTCTAAAGAGTATAGATTTGCATCTAGAGAGAATTGTCCAGATTTAGGAGCTAGGAATGAGGTAACATGAGAAAACTCCTGGGGTGATAGGTTATCATAATATGAGACCAAAGACTCTTCAGTAAAGGTGGTGTTAGTTCCAGATATAGGATAATTCAAATCTTGGTGAATTAATTGAGAGGTTACTTGGAAAACACTCTCCCCAGACTAATTCATTACAAAACACTTCATGGGGTACATTGTTGAGGCTAACCATTGAATGAATTCAGGGAACAAATGAGTCCTTGGGACAAAAGCTGCTAAAACACCTGACCTAACCATTTCCATGAATATAGGGGACTTTTTATGGTTCAGAGTGACTTCTTGATATAGTGAAAGGTGCTTAATTGTGTAGAGGGTGTCAGAAATATCACATTAAACGTTCATTAATGGGGTATGGATGACTGAGGAAGAACTTACTTGTTTGTACATGGTGTCTGTAGATGACAATTGCTGGTGACAGTTGCTGACTTGGAATGCTGAATTGGCGATGAGGCTGCTCAGTACTGAAAGCAAATGACTAATGTGACGGGGTTTTTACTTTTCTTTTATATATATGGTAAGCAAAATAGAGGGAAAACTATAATTAATGTAATGAATTAATGGAGTGGCAGATGAGGTGACGGGGTATGGTGAGTTAGGTAGATGGTAATGAACGAGAGCGGCAGATGACGTGGAGGAGGTGAGGTGAATTGAAACAGTGTGGGCGGCCCACTGTGGGGGGTAGGGAGTGTATGGGAGGTTCATCAGGCTTGAACCCCTGCAATGATCATAGGCTGGTGGGCTCCAGTATTGCAGCAATAATGTTGAAACTCCTGGGACTCCCTTCTTTACTTTATATCAACCCGGTAGTTCATAACAAACTTGGAAGCGACGGAGTTGTATGCACAAGTACTAGCTCTTGCCACAACTGTCACTTGGTCAGCTGGCACAAGTCCACTAGGGGCTTAAGCCAACTTCTATGAGCTCTGAGAAGAAGCTTTTTAACTGATGGATGAAAACTAACTCAAGGGAAGCTAATCTACTTGCAGAAAGAAACTGAAACGCTGAAAGGAAATGCAAACCCTGGCAAACCCTAATTTTACCAGCTAGCCCTACTGATGCGAAAAAGATGATGTAAGCTACTGAAAGAGATTCTATTACTTCTAGGAAGGTAAAATACATGTGTCTAAAGTACTTCTAGCTAAAGAAAACATCTTTTTGTATTTTTGATTAATTTATCAGATTTATTATGCATGTGCTTTCACTATTTTTGACTGTGCAGAGGTGGATCGGTGAGAGGAAATGCTTGCAGGAGGTTGGGAAGGTTCAGAGAGGGCCTAAGGGGTCCCTAGCACCCTTCCTGAGAGTTTCATAGAGTTTGGTCTTCAAGAAACCTCTTTCGTGAGCTTCTACAGGAAGTCTGCAGGGGTTCTACAGGATGTTCTGGAATTTCTACAGGATGTCTGTAATTTTCTACAGGATGTTCAGAATTGGGATTTTGGAGAACTGATGGAGGGAAAAAGGTGGAGGAATGAGTATGGAGGTGAGATAGGGGTGTGATGAGGTTCCGGACTTGGTGGATGGAGTTGAGGAGTGGTGCGGATGGTTAGATTTGTTCAAGGAGGGATGAAATGATGTTGCACAAAAAGATGAGAATCAGGGCAAAGTAAGCGAATGAGGAAAATGTAAGGTAAGGGTTCTAAGTGGAGGATGGAGTAGGTGGAGTTGATGGAGTTTGGGTAGATAAAGAAGGATAACAGGTGCTCTGCAAGTTGTTTTTCAAACTAGACAATCAAACACTTGGAAAATCAAAGACCTAGTTACGTTAGTCTATTCTAACCTAGATAACAACAGAGAAATGGAACATAAGTTTAATTGGAATGAAATCAGATGAAATAAATATGCAACTAAGAAATCATAACCCTAAGCATGCAATCAAAACTGATATCAAGTTCGGCAACTAAGAATCCAACACTACTAATTGCATGGTGAAGCAAAAGACAGAGTTTTTGTTGGCAACAATGTCACCTTTGTCCCAGCTCACGATCCCACTGAGGGAGAGGTGAGATCAGAGGTGCTTGATGGCCTTTTCCTGGAGATATTCCCTGTTACTAATCTATCAACTAAATATGAACATAAAAAGCCTATCTAATCATCAACCATGACCTATGTAACCATCAAGATGTTGATCTACTTAACAGAAATTATTTTGCAAAGACATAAAAAGAAATAACAATACATAAAGGAAGCCTTGCCACTTGGGTTGGGCCCAACCCCAAGAGCTGTAGGCTCCTAAAGAAACTTATAACTGATGCCAAACTGAGTTTCTTTCCATTACTCAAAAATAGACATGTTCATAAGAAAGTTATACAACAACAGCTACGAAAATGAGCTGAGAAAATAGCAGCACCCAACTACAAAATAGCAACAGTCCAAAAAGTAAACTACGAAGGTTGAAAGCCTTCCTATTTATGCCTACGAGAGGCCTCAGTAGCCCTCCTTAACTCAAGGGGCTCTACTGCTCCAACTACCAGTAAACAGTCACTTTTCACCAAGCTACTCGGCTGCCTTAAGGATTCGTTTTGGTGGCCTGCTGAGCTCCGAGTTGAGGGTGGAGATTTCGAGGAAGAGACATTTAATGTAAAAGACATCCTTCCTACGAATCCTCACCCTTGTTCCTTCATGCTTGACTGTCATCTTAGCTCATAATTGCTTGGCTTTGTTCCAAAATTTGTCCAAACACCTGAAATAACCACGTATTAGGCTTCTTGGTAAATTGACCACCCTCATTCATTCAACTAACATAAACATACTCAAAAACATGCATAAACTATGAAAAATGGTGGATTGTTCAAGAAAAACTAGGAAAAATGAGCCCAATAAGTTACCCAATTCCAGGGCTCATCATCACCCCCTGCTAAATGGGTTGCTCGTCCTCGAGCAACTAATCCAGCTCATCATCCTTTATAGCCTTGACTGCCTCCCTCACATCCCAGGCCTCTGAGGTGATATCTTCTTCATGGTCATGAAATCCTGCTTTGCTTTCCACTTCTTCCCACTGCCTGTGTTCCTCCTCTTCTTTGACTCCCTCCAACAACCCCAAAAGTAAGGGAGGATTGAATTTTAGGCCGATCTAGTTGGCCTGAAGATTCTACATGGATTGTTTGTAGAGTGGTACTCTCGCTAAGGCCTCTGTCATCCTTGTTGGGGTGTGGTATTCTCTAATTTTTAGGCTGTGGGGCAGTGTGTTCCACCTCCGGGTGCAGGCATGAACACAACCATCCCCAAACAGCCTCTCCATGTCCTCAAAATGGGCTATGGCTTGGGCTTGACGGTCAATGTAATCTGGTAGGGCCTGAGAGTTATTTGCCAAGTGCTGGTGGGCGTATATCAATGCTGAGGGGTCCTCCACCTCTGGTCTGATCATTAGTGGTTCGTTCAATTCCCCGTCCATAATATTTCGGACCTCTGCTGCTCTCTTTTCTTCATGATTTAGCCAAGAGGCCATGGCCATAAGTTGCATGTCCCCTACTGCAGCATTGGGGTCCCACAAGTTCATGTTGGGAAGGGCCAAGTTGTGTAGGTAGAACTCTGATAGTTTGGCCTTGTCCTCTGATGAGCTGCTGTCACATAAAGCCATGAATTGGTGGTAGTTTTGAAATGGAGCAATGCCCCTTTGGGCCAAAGTGTTGATCTAGAACTGAAACCATTGATCCTTAAGGTATAGGGCGTATGTTTTGGTAGGTTGCCTACACTGCAGAGCTTCCATCGCCTAGTTGGCCATGCAGGCCAGTTGGGCCTCGTTTTCTTACACCTGGTGTTTCAGAGACTGTATCTATTCTGCTGCTTGAAATTCCTTTTCCTGTAGCCTCCTAGTCAGTGCCTCAATCTCAGGCTGCAACCCGTCTCTCTTCTGCTGTTCATCAGTGGTTTCTCTATCTGTTGTGGGCTCCTCCTGTTGCTGCTGTTCTCCCAATGTGTGGGGCCTATCTTCCATAAAGTGTCCCTGTAACTGTAGCTACTGTTTGAGCAGCTTATTTTCTTCCTGTAGCTTGGCCTGCTGGCTGCTTTCTACATGTCATACCAAAGCCAATTCTTTCCTTCCCTCTTTGAGTTGTTCCTCCAAGGGACCTATATCTTCCACACCCTTGGACTTGGAAATTTTCATCCAAGTGTGGGTCCTCACTCTCTCTTCCTCCAGTCAAAGAAGAGTGGCATTGCAAATTTTTGGGGGATTATCCTTCCCGCCTCTAGCAAGTTATAGTAAGAGCCCAAGTTGGGCTGGGGGCTTGGTTCCTTAATTTTGTTAGTATTTTCCTCCTCCTGGGATGATGTAGCTGCCTTTTCTTCCAACTCTTCGGTCTCCTTTAACCTAGCCAACATTTCCTATAGAATTGTTTCAACATCCTGTAGAGAGGTTTTTGTGTCCAACATTTTAACCTTTTCCTTCTAGGTGGACGTCTTCGGGCTTCCCCGTTCATAGATGATGGATGCCTTTGGAGGAGACCTTTCTTGTTGTTTAATTGGGGTGTCCACAATTGTAATTGGTTCTTTTGACTGTGACTGGGGTCTGCCAGTTTTTATGTGCATGTTTCTTCTTGCCTTAAAATACATAGAAAGCAACCTTTTCCTCTTCCCTTTTTTCTCTGGGGTTGTGCTTAAGGCAGCCAGCACCACTGCTGCCTCCCTAGCCAGAATCTCAGGGGACTTCTCCTATAGAAGCTGTTTCCAGACTTCCTGTAGAAGCTGTTCCCAGACTTCCTGCAGAAGTTGTTTCCAGACTTCTTGTACAAACTATTGCAGCATGTTTAGTTGAATGGTTCTTTCCTTTTAACTCTTGTTTGGTTGCCTTGGTTGTGCCCTTCTTGGGTTGGGATTTTTCAGTCCTTTCTGCTCTATTATGTAGTCGTTTCTCCCTGGGTGTTTGTGCCATTGGTATTTCCATAGTTTTAGGTTCAACATCTTGGCCATTTCTTGTTTCTCTTCTTGTTCTTTCTATGGTGGTTTGTCCTGTGTTTCCCTACCACTGGCATTTTCTCTTGCCTCACTGTGTTACCTTTCTTCATTGCTGGATGAGGTGAGTTCCTCGGCCAGAATCCTTATATCATCATCTTTGGACATGTTGCGGAAAATTTCCCAGGAGAAGGGGACATTGTAAGTATGGAGGGCATCTTCCACTAGGAGCTTGATGAGCCCATGATGGGCTACTTGATCTGGTGTCCCTTCCTGCAATTTTGTGCCACATTCAATCAATGATCGCAAGAGAAAATAGGGGATGCTTAACTTCTGCTCTGGTGGTGAATCCAACCCATGTCTTAGTTCTTTTAGCAACCAGAAATGATAGTCGTAAACAATACTGAACCGCCCCTCACAGGTAATGTATTTCATAATTTGGAGACTGGCTTTACTCCACAGAGGATGTAAACTGGCCCTCCTTACCCCGTTCTTATCTTCTGCAACTTGTTCCTCTGGTAGGAAGAATTCTTTCTTGGCTTTTTGGCCTAATGCTCTCTCCTCTTTGCTCTAGGGTATCCCCAATGGCAGGTCAGTGACTCGACTAATGAGTTCAGGGGTAAGCTTTAAGGTCAACCCTTTGAAATTCACAGTGGCCAGTGTTTTTGATTTAGGTTGTAGGGACATTAAGAATTTCTCTGATATTTCATCATCATGGCCCTGGATTTTATCACAGAAGGTCATCCAATTGGCACTAGAGAAGAGGTCCACTACTGTGGGATGTTCACGCAATTTTTTGGAATCCGAGGGTTCCTTTCTGATAAAACCTCCTGGCATGGTGAGAGTGTTCGGTTTAAATGCTCTGAGCAGAAACAGAGTGCTGTTTTATGTGCTTTCCTCCTTTGAACTTCGAGAAAGGATCTCTCAGGTGTTTATATTTTAACTCTGCACCAATTCCCTGGTTCTAATGCTTTTGCTTCCCAAACTTGATTGTCTATGTATGGAGGGGGAAGTTTTGTTTCCACAGATAGGGTACAACACTTCAATTTTTTACTCCCAACATACATGCAACTTCAAATTGTTATACACATTCTAGCCCTCTCAATGCTTTAGCTTTTCTACAGGAGAAATGTTTCACAGGAACCTTGGAGGAGAATGTTGACGCAGGACCGTCTGAGAAATTCTGTGTAATTACACAGGCAAACTACTATTCTTGACCCACAAGCAAACTTGTCTCTAATATCCCTACTTCAGATAGTTCAATTCACCACCTTTCTAAATATACCATGCAGAGAAAGTGTTTTTCGAGCTTACCTCTCTCGGAACTCCAAATTTGTCAAAGGAAAGCTCAGGTTTCTCTGTTCCAGGGGGCTGTGCCGTAATTCCTGTAGAACTTCTTCTTGTAGGATGCTTTCCAGCTTCTGTAGGATGTAATTGCTCTTCTGAATGAGCTTGGGACACAAGAGAACTTCGTAATAGCCCGAAAAGCTCAAAGGAGGACGACGGGTTAACGGATTGTGGAAGTAGAGGACGAGTACTTCATCCAGGACATTGTAAATGCGAATGAAAAGTGGGTGTGCGAGTTTTTCAGCCAAGCATTTTGAACTGTGGCACAATTCGTGGCGAGGGGGTGAGGTCTCCGGACCGAAACATTATCCATTTTCATGGTCATCATTCTCCTGCGTGTCCCTGGCCACCATTACCTCCCCTCTACCATTAACCACCACCACCACTGTTAATCCACCGATTTTCACCGACTGGACACTCCACACGTGTCGGATACATGGCTCGTTGGCAAGTCTGAATGTAATTGAGCTCGTTCGGATCCAACGAAGCAGTGTAACTTGCTGAGGATGGCTAGTTGACTAACCACTGAATTCGTTCAATCCAACCCTTTTCACAGGCATGCAGTTTTCGAAATATGGTTTATGTAATTGATGAATAAGGTTAGACACTTACCTGCGTGGCCGTGGATGCGTTATGCAGACTTTAGTCTCGGAACCACTGCCTCGCTTGCTGCTGCCTTGTGCACGGGTGCTAGAGCCCCTTCTTTTATTTGTTGAAGCTGTATGCATGGCTTTGGAACTCGATCTTTCAATGACAAATGCTGCATGCACAGGTTCTGTCTGACCTCAGCTGTCGAGGAGGTGTTCACGTTCAAGATGAGCCCTTTTTTCATGTTCCCTGTGTCAATTTCAGCTGCCCTTGCCTCCAGAGTATGTGCACTAGAGGGATCAACTGCTACATGATTCCTGTAGGATGTCCTGTAGCTGCTTCTCCTCCTGGGATGCAGGATAAACGAACAGGGCCATATTGCAGGCAAGGACTGGCTGTGTTGATGAAGAGCTTAGATGGAGCTTGAATAGGTAGAGTGTGCAAGACTTTGCTGCTTGATTCGTCACTTGGAAAAGTTTTTTCAATCTGAGGAAAGCAGGGCTCTTTTTATGACTGTGCAGGAACACATAACCAGCTGGGCGACAGAGGTGTCAAGCGATAGAACAGGGTGCCACATGGTGTTGGATTGAATAGAGGTGTGGCCTCAAGCCTAACAAATTGATCCCAACCATCAGATTCCATTTCAAAATTGAATTTGGCTCGTCCGAAGGTTCTATAGGATGTTTCCTGTAGAAATTCAGGACTTCCTGTAGAAAACCCTGGAACTTCCTGTAGAAAAGCCTGGAACTTCCTGTAGAAAGCCCATAACTTCCTGTAGAAGGCCCAATCTTGACCCGAATGTGACCAAATCCTAGGAGAAGTGAGTGGCCATGGAGGGGGTGTCTGAAGGGATGTCTTGGAGCCTGGTACGGACCCTTGTCCTCTTTTTGTGCGCCCCTCTTTTCTTGCGATGTATTCCTTGCAACCTCCAATTACTTCACAAAGACTAGTCCTGTTTTCTTTTTTCTTTTTTTCTTGTTTTTTTCTTTCTTTTTTTCTCTCTTTTCCTTTTTTTTTTTGATGAGATAGCTAGGGTGCCTCAATGAGGTTTTCACCCTTGGTATCTGCCCTGGGTGCCTCAAAGAGGTTTTCACCCAAGGATCTTTTTATTCCACATTTTTTTATTTCTCTAGAGACAGCTGGGGCGCCTCCATGAGGTTTTCGCCCTCACTGTCTGCCCTGGGCGCCTCAAAAAGGTTTTCACCCAAGGATCTTTTTATTTCTGTTTTTTTTTTTTTGATGATCAAAGTGTGTTTAGAATAGGGGCAGAGCTCTGCTCCACTACTAGCACTGATTTTTCCAAAGTCTCAATGAACTCCCACCTTGAAAGAGGTTTCCTGTAGATTTTCAATCGATGCCCATTGACAAGCATGGGGATGGCTTCTTCATCAATGGTCCTGATAAGGACTGAACCATTTTCATTACATTTCTCCACTGTATATGGTCCTAGCCATCTTGTCCTCAGCTTCCCTTTGAAATCCTTGTACCTTGAGTCATACAACAACGCCCAGTCTCCTAGCTAGAATTGCTTTTCATTGAGGTGTCGGTCATGCCATATCTTCCTCTTTAGTTGAACTACTTCTGAGTGGAGGAGGGCCTACATTCTCTATTCATCTAATCCATTCAGCTGCAGTAATCTTTCACGTTGAGCATGGCTGAGATCTAAGTCCAGCTGAGCTGCCACCCTCAATTTGTTGTACTTGAACTCTATGGACAACAAAGCTTTCTTCCTGTAGACCAACTCATAAGGGGTGAAACCTGTTGTAGTTTCCCAAGTGGTGTTGTAGGCCCAGGTGGCCTCAAATAGGCGATCTGCCCAATCCATTCTGCTGCTGCTCACCACCTTAGTCAAAATCTCTTCCAATGCTCTATTAGTGACTTCCACTTGCCCATTTTCTTATGGATGATAGGGGGTGGAAGTTTTGTGGTTGATCTTGTGATGAGAAAGCAGGTCTTCAATCAGGTTAGAGGTGAATTGGCTTCCTTGATCGGTGACTAACACTCTTGGCTAGCTAAACTAGAAGATATTTTCCCTTAAAAACTCAACTACTTTCTCTTCTGTCGCTGCCTTGATTGCCTTTGTTTCTGCCCACTTTGTCAGGTAGTCGGTGCACACAATGATGTAAGACCTCTGCTTTGAAGGAGGATTGATAGGACCCACAAAATCCATGCCCCACTTCTCAAATGGCTCGAAGGTCACTTGAGGTTGGAGGGGCATTTCATCCCTTGGAGTCGATTTCCCCATCCTCTGACATCGGTCACACTGGCGGATGTATCTTCTGACATCTTGATGAAGAGTAGGCCAATAGTAGCCTGCCTATAGAATTTTTAAGGCAGTCCTTTTTGCTGCAAAGTGGCCTCCAGAGGGTCCATCGTGACAGGTTAGGAGGATGTCAAAGACTTCCTCTTCCCTAACACAATGCCTCAAGATCTATTCTGGGCCAAGTTTAAATAGGTTGCCCCCAATCCAAGTGAATGGGGCACTCTTCCTCATGATTTTGCTTTTCTCCTTTGAGGATAGATGCGAAGGGAACTGTGCTTAGACCAATTAATTTGCTATATCAGCAAACCATGGAGAGAGTACTGAGATAGCAAACAAGTGTTCATTCGACATCTAGTCATCCACTGTCCCTTCCTCACCTGCAGGCAAATCCAATCTAGATAGGAAGTCAGCAACAACATTTTCCTTACCTGGCTTGTCAACAATAGTCAAATCAAATTGCTACAACAAAAGTAACCATTTAATGATACAAGCATTCACATCAGGTTTATTCATTAAATATCTAATTGCAGCATGATCTGTGTGTATGAATGTTTGATAACCAGTGATGTAGTGTCTAAACTTGTTCAGGGAATGGACTACGGCCATGAACTCTTTCTCAGTTACAGTATAGTTCATCTCTGCCTTGGACAGGTTTTTTCTAACAAAGTATATGGCATATGGAAGTTTCTCCTCAACTTGTCCTAAGGTTTCCCTTACGGATTTGTTCGAGGCATTAGTGTGGATGTGGAATGGTAGGGCCCAGTTTGGACCTCTCAAGATTGGGGTGGACACCAACTTATCTTTCAACTCATCCAGAGCCCCTTGGCAGTCATCAGTCCATTTAAATTCAACATCTTTCCCTAAGAGGTTAAACAATGGCAAAGATAGCTTACTACAATCCTTAATGAACCTTCTATAATACCCGGCCAAGCCTAGAAAACTCTGAACATCTCTGGCCTTTTGAGGAGGTGGAACCTTTTGGATGGTAGCGATCTTGTTAGGATCCACCTGTAATCCTTGCTGAGAAATGGTATGACCTAGCACAGTCCCTTCAGTCATCAGGAATTCACATTTTTCAGGACTGAGGGACAGGTTCATCTCAATACACTTGGCTAAAACTTTTCCCAGGTTAGTCAATGCTTCTTGGAAGTTGGGCCCATAAGGAGTAAAGTCATCCATATAGATTTCCACCAAATCATGAACCGGTTCAGCAAATATGCTCAATACTGTTATCTAGACAGTGGCAGGAGTGTTGGACAACCCAAAGGGAAGGGCCTGGTAGGCAAAGGTACCCCATGGACAAGTGAAGGTGGTTTTATCTTGGTCCTCTGGGCTGATTTGGATCTAGCTATACCCGCTAAACCTGTTGGTTACCTATACCAATAGGTTTCATATTTCATGATTGGCAAAATTCAAGTGCCAAATATGTTCCACTTTGCTGCTACAAAGGATCTATATTTGCAAAAGAAGACAAGGTGTGTACATGCCTTCAGGCCTATTAGAATTTTTATGGATGACTCAACAGTCTAATCTGGGTCATGCCATGTTTTCAATTTATGTTGTAGAAAAGAGAAAGAAATCTGTCCAAACTGTTTAAACTTGGTAGATCAGTAGTCAGGCAGAGAAACTAAGGTTCCCAACTGCTTAATCTGGGGCCCTGGAAGAAATAAGGTTAGTGCTAGATAGGAAATGAAAGCAAAAAGTCAATGGAAAAGAAAAGGCACACAAAGGGTTTGCAAGTCCAAGTGCACCCTCCAAGAAGGAATAAAAATGCTAGGCTAAATAATTGGGTAGGTATATGGGGTTGCAGAAATGGTGTTCCCCCAAGATCAACTTTGCTATGCAAAGTACAGGAAAAACAACACAGTGGAGCATGTCTAACTCCCCTCTCTCCCTTTGTTTACCACTCATAACTAACACCCCTGCACCAGGTATGACCATAAGGGAAACTCAAAGTTTTTGGGTGGTTCTTAAGGCCTTTAGAAGCCACATTTCTTGTGTAAATTTCTTTTCATTTTGATCTACTCTTTACACTAAGTTGTTTTCAAGAAAACTTGGTTGTATTGGTCTTCAGTCTTCATTCACATTTTCCCCCCCTCATTAACCTCTAACTCTATTATCTAGCTCCCTATACTTCACTTCCCCTATTACTATAACACCATGGTGTATAAGCCTCAAACAATGTATAAATATCCCTTCCTTGGCATTATAGCCATAATTTCCACCCCCAGGGCATTGAATTAACATCTGTTAAGGTCAAGAACCCAAGTCTAACCCCTTGTCTCCATCTGAAGCCTATCTACCTAGCCACCACCATTTTTGCCTAAAAAACCCCTTGGAGAAACCCTTTTGAGCACCCTTATACCATTAAAAGGCAAAAATATGATGAAACCCACTTTCCCCGCCTTACCCTAAGGTCGGGAGCCAATATGCGCATTTTCCATATAAATCCATTAAAACCCGCTTGTCCTAAAGTTTTGACCCTTCATACGCCTTTTGTGAAAAAATTGCACAAAAAACCTTTGCTTTTGCCTTTTTCTAAATGTCGTCGGGCAAAATATGATTTTATTAAAGAAAATCATCAAAAAACTATTGAAAACTATTCATAAACCCAAGGGTCCCACCGGGCGTATTTACCGATAAATACTATATTTTAAACCCGCCCGTTGACTATTAGCTTCCGTGCAACTTGTTGACCCGATGACCGTCCGATCGCGGCCCTGCCAGATCTACGGCCAACAGGAATTTCGGAGGGGCCCGACGTCCGACTGTTAATAAATATTGACCTTATCCGCCGTGCAGATTCCTTGCCCAACAACTGTCAGATCGCGCGCCTGCAGATCAACGGCTCTCATGGATTTCGGAAGGCCCCCGATGTCCGACAGATACCTTCCGATATCTATCAGACGATTACGTCACGCGGGGACACGCGTATCCGTCGGAGCCCCCTCTGACAGATTCCTTGCCGTGCAGGAGGGGGCCGGATATGGCGACACCTGTCCACCCGCGTCCCCACCCCGGTGGCGCCTACGTCAACGCCACGACCACCCACACTGCCCTCCATTGGTCCACCGGCCGCCACTTCATCGCCCCCGTGGACCGGTCCCAGGCCGCCACGTCACCTGATGACGTCCTGCTGACTTCATCCGACCCGGACCCACATGCTGACGTCATGCTGACGTCACTCAGAAAGCGTGCCAATATGCCAAAAAAGGCCATATTTTCACGATTTTTCGTGTTTTTTACCACTTTTGGAAAAACGCACCTCTGCTCTTCCTGCATGCATTTTACGATGAAAAGCTTACCAGTCAACTCCAGACCATCCACAGAACTGCGAAGCTCACACCCAACTGCTGTTTCGCCCCGAGCAACTGGTTAAAACAGGTATTTGCCCATCAACCTCCTTGCAACCTGGTTTTTCACAGTGAATTGTAAAAAATACCCAAACATGGCAGAAACTCAACAATTCACCACAAAACTAAGCATGTCTGTCTCCCCCTCAAAGAATTAACGGTTGAAATCTACTAGCAGAGCCATTTTACACTAGAAATTTTAGGGAAAGAACCCTTCTCTGTTCACGCAGTCGTGAACCATTGCTCATAACCTGCCCATAAATTATCAAAAGAAGTCTGCTAAACACGGTCAATAGCCTTCCCAGAGTGCCAAACAGTATTTCAATTGTTGTAAACCTCTTCTGCAACCCTTCATTTCTCTGGGAAACCTCCTTGCTCAAACAACATGTTCTTTATCTACCACTGAGCATTCAAGCAAGCATGGATACTCCTAAGGCATCAGTAGCCCTCAATGTTACTCCTCTGAATGCTCCCCAGAGAGAGCTGGAGTGGCAAGATTTGGCAGACCTTGATTACCAAATCTCAGAGGACTGCCCAGCCAAATGCACATTCCACATTAATCTATTAAATGAGCTCAAAGCCAGACATAGAGATGGAACAGATATTCTAGGCATTTGGGAGTCCTCCCTCCCAATCTTCAAGCTACCTCAGGTCAATCAGTTCCCTGACCTGATTCACCTATGTGCTGTCTGCTATGACCCCATGCAGAGGGCTGTGCTCAACCCCAAAGGTGAAGTAGTGTTCTATACAACCCTTGAGGCCATCAGGGAAATGCTCCAGTTCAAAACCCAGAAGGAGTTGGTTCCTTTGTCCCTGCTGGACCTGATCAACCAAGGAGCTAAGGTACTGACAGAGGCACAGATCATAAAGCTGAATCAATTGTTTATCACAAACTCTGACACAGTGCTGCACCCTCCCATTTTTGATGGATACCTAAATCAACTGGGTCTGGACCTGGCATACATGATAAGCTCAGTGCTGGGGTACAAATCACTAGAGTTTATTGAGGAAATTGTATTAGTGATGATGAAAATGTTTTCCCTAGGCAAGGCCCCTGTTTGTTATGATTATGCCACATATATCTCATACAAGATACATGAGCAATTTCTACACTTGTTCAGAGAAAAGGTGTTCAGATACACCTCATACATTTATCATCTCATTCTCTACTACCAACATGAGAATTTCTCCTTTGAGATCAAGAGAACTGATGCAGCAGGCAACCCTAGGTCAGTGGTATACTGGACCTCAGTCTTCCACATCCTCACATACTCCCCATACACATACTCATAGTTCATAGACCTATTCATCCATCGAGCTATGTCTCTCTTTGTGACTTCACCCCCACCAAGGCTATCTGATGAGATGCAGAGGATTCTGCAGCTATCTAGTGCCTATAGTATAGGGGATTGGTACTTCTACCAACACTACACTGTGATTAGAATATATGGGTGTGAGCTGCGCCCATACAAATTGCCCAGGTATGTGCCTATGAGACTATTTGCCTTGGAATATTTCAGGCAATTTGGCAATGCCGATCAGGTGCATTTTGCAGGAAAGGGTAAAAGGGCACAGCTCAAAGTGAGAAATCAACTTGGCCACTTTATCCTAAACAAAAGAGAAGGATGGAAGGAGGCAGACAGGATGATAGAAGGCCTTGGCCTAAAACTAAGTTTCCTTTGGAAGCCCTATGACCCAAACAACTTTATATCCACGAAAAGGCAGAAAAACAAGCTCTCTAGCTATGAGCATGAGAGCATGCTCCACATTCAAAGACATGCTAATCAACCAAAGTGGAGGAGAAACACACTAGAAGAGCCTGTGACTCAAGAAGAGCTAGTTGAAAGAGCTAGAAGGAATTTGTTAAAAATGGCTGACTTGGAATGTCCTTCTCAAGTACTTGCTCTCCCAAAGCCTCAAACAGCAGCAGTTGCTTCATCTTCTGCAACACAGCAGGAAGAAGTGAAAATCACAGATCAGAGCAAAGGAAAGGAAAAGATCATGGAGGAACCACAGGGCCAACAAGACCAACAATAGCAGCCCCAGCAGGAACAGCAACAATCAGACCAACAGGGTCAGGAGAAACAAAAAGGAGAGGCCCAGATGGCTATCCAAGAACAAACAGCACCAGTGGCACCTCCGAGGCAAGACTCCAGGGTTGATTCCTTTGTCCTCCAGACCCCTCAAAGGGAGGACATTAGCAGAAAGAGAGAGAGGGAGCCCTCACTGAAACAGTAGAGAAGAGGCAAAGACTAAATCCCTTCTCAGAGGAGGAAATGCCAAGCATGGAGGCTTCTGCCAGATCCTTGCATCAGGAGCAAGACAGGGCAGCATTGGGAGAAGTGAGCTCCTCAGGGCAGCAGCAGGGAACAGGTGCAAGCATAAAACAACAATTCAAAGATGCCAAAAGAAGGAGTGAGCCAATA